>JAQFYZ010002910.1:0-15117 GCA_034695085.1 Cylindroiulus punctatus | reverse complement strand
GTGTAAAAAGGGGAAAAAATGAATGAAATGTAACATTTTTGCAGATACAGTATATTTTGTGAGAATTTTGATGAACTGAGAATCAATTGCGTAACATTTGCTTGTGACAAAATGTGACAAATCTTGGATGTGACAAAGTGTGACAAAATATGACATAGCTGGCCACATGCCTGAAGTCGCCAACAAGGGTACGGTGAATCTTTCTCGCCGCGGCAATGTTTGCACCAGATCGGTCCTCGCCACACTATTTTTCTGCCTAGTAACTAGCCAAAGAATACTCACTGATGGTGGTGGAGGCGTTGGTCCAGTTGACGGTGGCGCACGTCTTCCACAGGCCCGATCGGAAGGTGACGGTGTATGCGCTCTCCACGGTGGTGTTGGGTGCGCGCAGGGGCTCCGTGGTGTAGCTCCAGCCGTCCGTGGCCACGGAGGACCCCAGCAGCCCCAGGGAGAGCAAGCTGGCCAGGATGGTCATCCTGGAGAGACACCTCTGGGCGCACGTGCTGCGGCCCCTGGCGCCGCCACCGCGTCGCTTGCCGCGGTCCGGCTTCATCCGGCGGCCGTGGACGCCGCTGGCCGCCCACCGACCACGCTTCGATAGTCGACCGCCATAATCCAAAACTGCGCGCTGCTAATCCGGGCTAACTGACCCTTGAAAACACTGAAAATCCATTTCTATCTTTCACTGAAGACATCAAAATGCTGGCCCTGGGCACATCCGAGCTGGAGGCTGACGCTGGCTCAGCCGACGCGCTCCGGCCACGGCACTGCTCTGCCGGAGCTGGAGCTGGATCCGGATCCGCTGCCGCTTCGAGTGCGGTTGACACGCGCTTTCAGCAGCCAATGGCGGACGCAGATTAGGCAGTGTAAACAGACGCACACGCAGACTCGCCACCCACCACCCCCTGATGCTCGTAATTGATCTGGCTGGCGTCCCCTTATCTCGTCCTCGCTCATCAGAGCTCCCTGCTTCCGGTGCACCCTCCCTTATCGCCAGCGCATTCTGCAGCCAGGACTCGACCGATGCAGATGTGGTCCCATTTGACCGGAAAACCCGAAGAAGTGTACAAAGCGCAAAGGGGAATTTCCCTTATGGCTGCTGCATGTAATGGTCAGATAAAAAAACGTAGTAGAGGTGATAAATCTAGCATAGGGGAAACTAAATGGTCAAGGGTCTTCCACGCGAGGTTACGACTGCAGGCGTTTTTGAAAATATTTTTGAAAAAATTACTCCAAACCGAGAATTATGCTTCGGTGGAGGGAATCTTGAAACGAAATCGCTGAGGTGGTAAACACGGTAAGTCCAACCCCTCGTGGATGGCTTTCGGATGCATACTGCTGGTCTTACATCTTGCGTGCCATCAGACGTGCAATCCTCTTCCAGAAGGATAGTCTTAAGCTTCGAGACATTCGCTTTTGCAATGATGATGGTGCCCACCCTAATGCGGTTGTAATTGGCCAATTAATTCCGTTGGATCACGCCATCTTGCCACGCGGGATACTGAGTTGAGTTGAATTGAACGTTGAGGTGCCTGATGCAATGCTGCTCTGATGAAGAAGATCTTACTGTCTGAAGCATTCGCAACAGTCTAGTTTGAACCGGTGACTGTCCATAACCTGGCTGTTCTGTTTGGGCCTTTCTGGAAATGTTGAGGTGGCTGATGCAGTGATGCTCCTTACTGTCTGAAGCACTCGCAACTGTCTAGTTTGAACAGAGGTGACTGTCCATAACCTGGCTATTTTTTTTGGATGCGTTGAGGTGGCTGATGCAGAGATGCTCTGGGGGGGCAAGGTGAGGAGGTCACAAATAAATCCTGCTTTTCCAACTGAAGCACAAACAAGGTTTCGCTGATTAGTTTCTGCTCCAGGCCCGTGGATCGAAAGGACGTCCTGCTGGATAGCTCGGACGGAAGGGCGTCATCCTCTGGCAAGATGGAATTTCTGAAATTGAGCGCCTTTTGATGGCAACTTTCATCCCGGGTATCGATCCTGGCGCTGCGTGTGTTGTTTCTGGCGTTCCCACCAACTCCCACTGTTCAGCAGCGAGGAAAGATTGAAATGCCGAAGGTTGGCGACGACGATAGCGCCTTCTGGCTGGTTCCAAGCTGGATTTCTGCTCTTGGCCGTCTTCACATATCTGGGGAAGCCTACTTTGCTCTTCATGACGTCATCTCGGCTATGACGTCACTCGTCGTCATTTGATGACCCTGCGCTGCGTCATCCAGTACCCATGTTCCCCTGATACCACATGAATTTGGTGGGGAGAATTTTTATTGAAACATCTGAGGTGGTACATAAATTAACATTATCAAAATTAACAACTTGACTGGTTATTATAAACGATTAATTCCATCAATGCCTTATGTCTCATCATAAGTGACGTTTGATAATGTTAATTTATGTATTACGTTTGAAGAATTGGAGTGATTTTATCCATGATTTGGAGAGAATTATTATTGAAACATCTGAGGTGGTACATAAATTAACATTATCAAAATTAACAACCTGAATGGTTATTATAAACGATTAATGCCATCAATGCCTTATGTCTCAGTCGTAATTAACATTTGATAATGTTAATTGATTTATTACATGGGAAAAATTGGAGTGATTTTATTCATGATTTGGAGATAATTTGTATTGAAACATCTGAGGTGGTACATAAACTAACATTATCAAAATTAACAACTTGACTGGTTATTATAAACGATTAATTCCATCAATGTCTTATGTCTCAGTCGTAATTAACTTTTGATAATGTTAATACATAAAAATTGAAAAATTGGAGTGATTTTATCCATGATTTGGAGAGAATTTGTATTGAAACATCTGAGGTGGTACATAAATCAACATTATCAAAATTTACAACTTGACGTTTTAATATAAACGATTAATTCCATCAATGCGTTATGTCTCAGACGTAATTAACATTTGATAACGTTAATTTATGTATTACATTCGAAAAATTGGAGTGATTTTATCCATGATTTGGAGAGAATTTGTATTGAAACATCTGAGGTGGTACATAAATTAACATTATCAAAATTAACATTATCAAAATTAACAACTTGACTGGTTAATATAAACGACTAATTCCATCAATGCCTTATGTCTCAGTCGTAATTAACATTTGATAACGTTAATTTATGTATTACGTTTGAAAATTCGGAGTGATTTTATCCATGGATTGGAGAGAATTTGTATTAAAACATCTGAGGTGGTACATAAATTAACATTATCAAAATTTACAATTTGACTTGTACAGAAATATACAGATGAATCAGAAAGCTTAATAGCAGATACACTAATTTGAAGGAGACCCGCACATTTCTCATATAAAGATTACTTTTTGAAATTGTTGTTTTTCCAGAATTACAACTAAGCATAAACTGGAAACTTGGTGAAACACTTCTTATATTTTTAATTTTCCAACGAGATCCCTGTCTTACTTGAACGTACCCATATATTTACTGATTGTTGGATGTTGAATTAAATTGAAATGACAACCTAAGCTTAAAAAACATAATTTAACAATGGTGATGGTGCTCATCCTATTATGGTGGTAACGGCCGATTAAATCAGACTGACATTTGATTACCACATGGTATTATCGTAGTTGAATTACGGAATTATGGTTGCTCAAAATTGGAAGCTAATAAAATTGGGATTTGAGAATGCTTGATGATAATTCAGTGCTTTTTTACAATACGGATTTGCTGCGCCACACTTAATTACGAGTTGGTTTAATTGCAGTTTCCCTTTATGTATTAACAACAGGAACGTACTGTACGTATATCCATACGAGAGTACTTCCCAATGGAATTTCGTTCATTTTGCATTTGATTTTGAATTGTATTTTGCGTGTTTAGAGATAAAAACGAGCGAGCAAACAATAGGGAAACGCAAATACGTTGAAACCTCTAAAGCAATGCGTCAGATAGTTTGTGGTTTGGGACCCCGTTACTTATAACAAGAAACCTTGAGTTATAGTATATTTCCTGCTCCAACACAGTTCTTTTGTGTTTCAACTTTACTGCATCAGTTGAAATATTAAGTTGAATACTGCTCGTAGGCAAGCTGTGATTACATGTACATGAGCAGTAAATGCAAAAAAGCGAAAAAAGAAAACTACAATAAATTGTTTTATTTCTAGCCTTTGATTTCAATAGAAGGAGTGTGAATATAGTGAGCTAATTTATTTCCTATTTTTGGGAGAGTATTCTGGCAACCGGTTCTGAAATGATGAAAATCTGTGTAATGGCAACTGTAGCGACTATAAGCTACAAAAAATGACAACATGTTGCTGCTATGTAATTTAGAGATTCTGGTACTGGTACGGAAAATGGGATATACTTGTTCATAATTGGACTTCTGCGTAATTTTAGATATTAAATTCCATGCGGAGAGATAATGGTGGAGTGGAATGGAGTTATGAAATTTAATATATCCGGTATATGCAGTTTTGGAAGGCAATTTCAGCCCCGGTTCAATTACCACGTAAACAAGTCAATTGGTATTGTTCAAAGCCCAAATACAGTGACTAGAAGCAAGTGTAACACGACATATTGTATGACTGTCAGCCAGATGTCAGCAACATCTGTCTTTATGTATATTTGAGGCCTCCCCATATGGAAAAAAAATAAGCGATAAATATATTTTTTGAAGTATATTATTTATATATGGAACATATACCAAAATTGGCCCAATTCCATATATGAATAATATATACTATATTATATGTAATATATATATATAATAAATACCTGAAATATATGGTAAATGTTCTGCAAGTATCTATAAAATATACATAAAAATTTATTCCTTCATTAATGGAAAATAAGCTGACATCATCAACTGAACTAACACTTATTAAAAAATGGTTGTAAATTATACATGCTGACATTGTAAATGTGATAGTCATGTAATCAAATTATTGCATTTTGTATGTTTTACTATTTTAATGTTAAAGTTAATTTCATGAAATCATTATATGCTTTTATTTTCACAATTTCGAACTGTAGTTGTTGTTTAAGTATAGTATATATTTCCCACATATATAGTAATATATAAAATGTATATTCAATGAATATATTTTGAATTTGCATTGCCACAATATATAATTGTACGAGATATTTGTCATATATTATAAATATAACATGTTTTGTAATATATATGTTTAGTAAGATATACATGTATGTTTAGTATATCCCAGATATATCCACATATATTTTTGATATATTATACGCATATTATTTTCCATATGGCTCGCCCTGGTGCTTTCCAGTCTCCCGTTCTTGTTGCATGGTCAAACCCTATGAGGGTTACAAACTGGATATGTTCAAGTAGTATATGGAGCCGGACTTAAGTCAGAATGCGAGACAATATACTAGCTGGAGAACAAAGGATGCACTTGTCTCAATTAACGAAACGACAACTGTACCATGGCAAAGTCCCATGTGGCTACTGCCTTGAGCTGATAATCTCCTTCTTTGAGGTGTGTACATGCCCCTATACCATAGGCAATCACTGATGGCATCGAAACCATGCATTAAAGCTTACAAAGGGACATTCCTAATCCTAGAGACCTTTAATACACTTTTCCCTCCCATTACTGTTGCCATGGTGATTTCAGCGAATTGTAATGCTACCGAGTATGAGTGCAGGGTATAATATCGTTTCTTGGATGAAAGTACATGTACCTTGTTTTCTCATGCAACCTTATAGTAAAGATTGCACCGATATCATTTTACTCAGATCGTACACAGCAAAAATAAGTGAATCTCATCAATTAGACAATGCATAAGCTATCCTCTTGAACTCTTCTTTTCATATATCGAATGCAGTAACTGATTCTGTTTAGCACTCCGGTGAGGGTTCTCTGTGACACTCATGTTTGTTAATCTCGTGGGACCGAAGGGTTGAAACGAAGCAGTTGTGAACGCAATATTTGAAACGTAAGGTATTGCTATTCGGAACGTGCTTTCTAAATGTACACTTAAAGGGAATGATGGAGAACAACTTCGCAGGTTTAAAACGTAGTTGATAAATTTTCATGGCCATTCATTTAATGCAGTGTTTCCCAACCTATTTTGGCATACCGCCCCTTTTCGAAAAAAAATATTCACCGCCCCCTTTTCAGAAAAAAACTATTACTCACCGCCCCCTTTTCGAAAAAAATTTACTTACCGCTGGAGTAGAAAATGCTTTAAAACGTCGATAGTAAGGCACCCTGTACAGGTAACACTACTCCAGCTAAAGCGCTGTTGTTTGATTTGATAGGTTCACCTGTTTCCTATGGAGGGCTCAAGGAAGAGCCAATAAACTGCATGTGCAGCCCTGTGCCTATTGAGGCTTCATTTCTTAGTGCACGTTCGACCACTAAACTCCGCACATTATTGCAAGTATTGTCTACAAGTGCACATCCAGCTAGGTTCTTGGGGGTGGGGGCTGAGGTGCTGCAGCTAAAATGAAAATAGGAAGCGGCGCGCATTAGCGTGCCACGAAACATTTTCGCCCTCATATATGAAATTTGGGCCATTTCTCTACACTTGGTGGGGAGGCTTCTTATCCACAAGGGGGGTGTCGGTTGGTCCTCAAACGCCCCCCAAATTTGCCTTGGACCAATAACGCCCCCTTAGGTCTCTTCAACGCCCCCTGGGAGGCGGTACCGCCCCCGTTGGGAAACACCGATTTAATGTATCTAAAAAAGTAAAAAAAAGTGCGCCACCTAGTGCTCATATTAGGGACTTCTTAGGATGAAAATTTGCAAGTCATGAGGCTGAAGGACTTCACAATATGTCGCTCCTGTTTTTGATGATTTACTTGCTGTTAATACATAAAATAGTTATTGGGGATTATGAAAAACAAGGTAATTACATTTTGAGGTGAAACAAACCATGAAATATAAGCCTATAGGCGGCCATGTAGAAAAATGATAAATATAAGGACCTTGGTGACGCATTTTTGCCCAGGAGGACGTCCTAAATTAGTCTTTTATTGAAAAGTTAGTTGTAATTAATAAAATAATCCTATGTTAAATAATTTTGTGGTGAATGAAAATAGCAATTCCCACAGGTGGAGTACAAGTGTTTTATCGTTCTTAATTGTTTCTTAATCGATAGGTTGAATTATATTAATAATTGATTAGGGGTGGTGGTAGATGATTGCAATGATACTTACTACAGTTTCTTGAGTGATACCATTTTTTAGCCACGTTTGCCACTGCAATGATGCAATGATGAAAGTAATGAATGATTTTGTTGGTATGCACCTGAAGAAGCCGTTAGGTCGGCGAAACGTCGTGCAGTATGTAACTGTAAAAAGGCTGTGTTGTATTCGATCATTTCTATGTTTCTAAATACATTCAGGGCGTCTGGTTCTACGTGTATAAAGGAGTGGAATATAATAATGGAAGCATTTGATACTGCTACTTTCATTTGTATCTATAATTGACTCTTAACAAGTTTGGACTATTCAGTAATAATGAAAATGACTGTAGAGAGGTCATATACATTGTAGATGTTGATATCAGAAATTATGTTGGCCAACTTTATTCTAATGCTCGAAACTGTTGTAATTTGGAAATATTGCTAATCAGAGAATATGTTAAATCTGCCCTTCAGGCTCGTCAAACCAGTTAAGCAAAAGAGTTAATAGCGTATACAGTCCGTTTCCATTATTTTCTACACCCTTTTCTGTTCTTCCGCCGCATTGTTGCAATGTGTGTATGGGCACCAATGGTGGACTGTGGTAAACTTTTATTTCTGGTTTGGTACGCAGTATTTCGCATATCTGACTCCATTTAAAATCCGAACAAGTTAACACTGGTAAAGTACTTTGGAAGAGGTGTCTGGAAACTGTCGTCCTACAGGTCTGGAACTGGTCAGGAACAGGTCAGGAACACATGGTGGCAGAGAGGAAGTGAGAGAAAGAGGTCTGCTGTTGGGGCAACTTATATAGGGCACCTGGAACAGCAGTGTTGCCTGAGCTTCTTCTAGGGATAATCTTTAGAAGCTGACGCCACATGTGCATTAAGGTCCTGCATGCGATTGAACTCAGCAATTGTTGTTCCTAAGCGAACTTCCTATAGTCCATCACCCTGTTCCCCTCCTCGAAAAATGGATCTAGCTTGTGCAGGGTAGCTAAGGTCACGCTCCATTGTATTTAAGCCCTATCCTAAGCCGTTTAAAAAAGCGGTGTGACTTTGGGGACACCCCTGCACACCATTCAAAATACCTTGGGACATACGTTCGCGTTAACAAATAAATAAAAACGTTAAAGTTCTTGCCTACCATGTAGAATGTTTCGTCCACTAGGTGCATATTTGTTCTGTTAAGTCGTCGCGTATTATGCCCTTTATTATTAAACGATGAAATAAAAGCGAGAAAAGTTCGCGCTTACATCATCACATGATGCCAAAGGTCCCACTGGCTTTTTTTGATAACTAAGCGCGAATTTTTCTCGTTTTTATTTCATCGTCTAATAATAAAGGGCGTAATTCGCGACTTAATGGAGCAAATATGCACCTAGTGGACGAAACATTGTACAAGGTAGTCAAGAAATTAAACGTTTTTATATGTGTTAACGCGTATATCCCAAAGTATTTTGAATGGTGTGCAGGGGTGTCCTAAAGGCACACCGCTTTTCCAAACGGCTTAGGATGGGCCTTAATGGAAAATATGTTTGTGAACTGTCCCCAACAAGCAAACTGCATTACACGTCTGATGCACATGACCCCACGCTTTCGCATCGACAAACCTATACAGATTTGGGTAATTGCAAAAAAAAACAAAAAAAAAAAAACACAGCTCCTATTGTTGCGGTTGCAGTCCGTACTGTTGCTTCTGTATATGTTGTATACAGTAGTTGCATGCCTTCCAGTTGCACGCACAGCAGCTGGCCTGGCTGTCTAATGAACGTTTTCGGATATCCATTGTATCTTAGTTCGCTTAAGGCACATCGACTCTCCTCACATGCTCCTCATGAATATCTTTTCCCTCTTCGATTTGTACGTGGTGCGCATCCGAGGGCGTCCTGGTGCTGCGCAAACAGTGTATAACCGTCGCTGAATATGCACCGCCATCGCCCATTCTGCAACAGCAAACAAACATAAAAAAGCAACGTCGGTTATTGCATCTTCAAGCAGCGTGATGCCTCATATCTTCCCCAGCTGACGCAGGAGCTTGGCGGCCATATTTCAGCCATGTAGTGCCCTAATCTGACTTTCATTTCCATATTTCACTTTGGAAATTGAGCCCATTGTGGCTTCTGACTGGAAATGCGACGCACCCACTTCCTGGCGTATCTCGCAGGCCCGCATAAAGTTTTATTTTCCATATTTATGGTGGACGTAAGATGCATATGCCAGCGCTGCTAAATCCAAGGTGATCGTAAAGTGTCGCAAGTGACGACCACCCACCAGCCTAGCAGCCACTTGCGCCACTTTACGAACACACCACGTCTTAATGCCATGCTCATCGGCCTGGCCTGATAGGTGGTCGTTAAGAAAAACAGTTTTCTCTAAAATTGCAATAACTGATGCTCGGAAATGCTGAGCTCGGTGGAAAGCCGGATCACCATGAGCTGGATTTGGTCGTTTTTATCTGAGGGATAATTTGGATTTCTCACTCGCCTCTAGCTTGGGGTCTCACATTAGAGAACGTTAATTCGTGCATAAATATATTTTATTGCATATATTATTGCTCAACTTTTTTTAAAATTACCAGCGCGCAGCAGCCTGAGATCGGCGCCTGTCAATCACCGATCCGATATTGTGCCGTCACCTGATTGGCTGAATGAATATTCAATTCAATTCAATACATTACCCCACAAGCAGAAATTAAATGCCATACAGTTGGGGGCATATCCCTTGTAAGGAAAAATCCCCTACATCTGCAAGTTAGACAACAGTGGTTGAACTGAATGAGGTTTAAAGCTGGACTGTCGCCGGGGAGGTTATTCAAACATCTGATCGTGTGCAAGAAGAAGGACCAAAAGTAGGCATCCGAATTGGCGCGGAACTCAGTCAAGGGATTAGAATGATTCTGCCTGCTTCATGTGGTGGTTGTTGGGCATGAGTATGTGGGACACGAGGTGCGAAGAACTGGGTTGATATGTGTTATATACTGCATCGGTTTTTTTCGCCGATGCGAAATTAATTGTTCAATTGTGCCAATTTCGACTTAAACTTATAATTTAGGCCCTATCTAATTGGTTTATTATTTTTGTAATCAAAATTGCCCCAAAAGTTCTTTTTCGAGGCGTTTTCGGTGGCGGAGATCGGCGCCTGTCAGCTAATGCTCCTGGACTTTGCTCTCCCGGTCTGACCAAAATACAACGGTCTGGCCATGATGACCACTAACACCACTTAATAGGGGATACATGTGCTGCAAATCGGCGCCCTAATCCCTCCAGGTCGGACCAAAATACGACACCTGAGAGGCTGTAATTTCAACCAAGGTTCTAAATTGGCCAATGATAATTTTTTGAACTGATAATTCCACGGAATTTCACTTAGAAAATAAGAAAAACGCGATAATTAGGGGGGATGCGCAGAAGCGCCAGTATACCGATAATGTGTCTTTCGCGCATGTTGGGATTGCTAGGGACTGCCCGTCTCCTACACGTGGCGCCACCTGGCGGACAAATGTCGAAAGTACCGTTTCCGTACCGCAAAACGCTCGATTATTTAGTATGATAGCGACTTGAATACCCTACGGTGAATACAAATGCGAATGGTTTTTTAGCAAGCTCAATAATATCAGTCTGTTGTACGTGATCTCCCAGAAGTACATCAGATTGTTTTGCATCACACACTGTTTCAGTGAATGCTACGGGGTAAATATCGTAGAAAAATCCGGCACTCGGGTGGACTAGACTATATTGATTCTGATGCCTTTTTTTCTGAGGCATGTATGATTTGGTTTGCTCAAAAACGCCAATCAATGGTGAGATTTTGTATCCACAATTACCCCAGCATTTGCTGCTCCTACCATTAGTGTTTTTGCTATATTCTTCTACTTTGGCATTCTCACATTGAAAAGGATTAATTTTGCATAGGTAATTTGGTGTTAAAATAATGTTATGATGACACACATGTATAAGTTTTCCTTTCTTACATTGGATTTCTTAGAGAGAAAGCGTGGCAATACTTTTGTCTCATGGTTACATAGACGAGCGTAATTAATTTTAAAATAAATACTTTTGCAGGTATCAAATTATAATGCCTGGGATAAGCTAATTTGTATGATTGAGTTTAGTAAAGAAATTTCAGGTTTTTTTGCCGAACTACCAGTGCCCTCAGCGATTAGTAGATTACTGTATTTTTGCAGAGATTAATTAAATAAAATCATATCAATCATCATTATTTTTTGCGCGAAACATTATTACAACTTTACAACTCGCAATATGCGGAGTATGCAAGTTGCTGAATTGTGTGATAGTCCCCTGCTGGGGAATTGCTAGCTTTAGGGTCTTTGAAGAAATAACATTTACTGGTACTACAACGATGTAATTGAGTTTGCACAACAAGATATTCTGCGTGCGTATCCATATTTAATCGATTAGACTAAATGAGAAATTATTCAAATGAGCTATCTCTAAGATGCGTCTTCAGCCGAAGCGATGAAACGTTGGCAAATGCAATTAAGAGCTGAAGCCATCGACGTAATTGTGTCAAATAATTCAGCTTATTATGCGCCGTATGATGACAAAGTGTCCCCAGCCAAATTAATTAACATAATTTCTGCTCAACAACACGAATAGGGAACGAATAAAAACACGGTTGAGGATAAATTTCGCTATGTTCGACGTCAATGCATGTTGAGAAAATAATTGCATAGTAGCTGGTACACACATAAATTTAAATGCCAATAATATCCACCATTGGAATGCACATAGCTTAGATTAAAGTTGCCATTTGGTTTTATTCCATTATCCCTGGAACTAGATTGGTGTCTGAGGGACAATTAAGCATGGTTTTCAATTTAGTTAAATCCTGCCTTTCTTTGCTGTCGAAATAAACAGACCTGCCTATGGTGTTGTGCTTGCGATACTTTTTATGGTTAAGTCGCAATACGCAGTAAACTGTTTTGATCAGTCCGTGTTTGCAAAATGGCCAGATGCTCAGAGGTCATTAATATCCGTCACTGGCTGGGAAACAATGTGTTCGGACAGCTGAGATAATCTACTGCCCAGTGATCTTGCTCGAGCGCGTCACATGAGAAGTACATAGACAATTCCCATTGTAATTAATTAAACGACAACTTTTGCTGCGTCCTTTACAACTCAAGTAAGACGGATGACTCGCTCGGATTTTAGTATTCTTCGGAGGGAGATAGTTTTAAGAGCTTCTCAGATATGTCGTCTGCAACTGTCTTCTCTGCTCCATGCAGCTTGCTTCCAGTTTGCCACCAAGCAACCTTACACTGTAATACAGGATGATCATAAAGTCCTACACTTATCTCACTATTCTCATCTTGTTTCAAATGTCTTTTTGCCTAATAATCATCTAAGAAGTAGGCATAATCATTCTAAACCTCTGACGGAGCTTCGTGCCAAAACGGATGCTTAATATTGGTCCTTCTTTTTGCATGCGATTAGACGATGGAATAATCTTCCTAGTGATAGTGTAAATTCACTTCAAATTCAATTTAACAATGATGTTGTCAAAGTCGCTAGTGACGTAGGAGAATTCTCCGGAAATAGGGTACGACCCCACTACCACCTGGCATTTATTTGCTGACTGTAGGGTACTGAGTTGAATTGAATTGAATTATCCCAATACAGAGCAGGTTTGTCATTTGGTTATCGTCTCCGCCTGCAGTCGAGAGATCTGCGGTTCCCTCCCTGGTCGACAGACCTCGCTGTAGTTTTCGTGGTTTCCACAGCCCTTGGGCGAATGTCGAGGTCAGTTCCCCTTCCAAATCGGCCGCGACCATCCCAGTACCTTCTCATATTTGATTTCTTCGCCGTGCTTGTTTGCTAGTTTCATCTTGTTTCCTTCTCGCAGTTGTTTCGCAATGCAGCTGTTGCTTTGTTTACATCACTGTTCGGGTGCCATGTAGCCTTGTAGGCCTTGCGCCCTAAAGCCTCAGCATACACACGCAAATGTGACAAAATGTGACAATTTCTTTAAAAAATGGAAAATAATGTGACAAATGCAACAAATAAAGAGAGAAACCTCATATATGTCTGACCTATCTGTTGAATTATAAGGGAGACTGGGCTCAAAAAAAGTGTTGATGAAGAGGAAATTACCAAAAAGCAGGAAAAAGCCCAATAAATGTTGCATGCAGGAATGGAGATGTTACGTGAGGCCCGCAGTACTAGCCGCACAGATATTGTAAATGTAGAAGCTGCAAATGCCATCATTCAAAGCGGCAAGGTGGCAATAGAGCTTGCTGATGAAAACTTGAATCAGTTATCCAAAACATGTGTAAAAAGGAAAAAAAATGAATAAAATGTAACATTTTTGCAGATACAGTATATTTTGCGAGAATTTTGATGAACTAAGAATCAATTGCCTAACATTTGCATGTGACAAAATGTGACAAATGTGACAAATATCCAATTCTTTAATGTGACAAAATGTGACATAGCTGGCCACATGCCTGTGATGGTTTTTCTATATTTACTATGTTCCTATGTTTCCTGCTCATGAGGGTAGGCCTTCACGATCACCCTGTACTTCTCCATTTATACATTACATGTAGGATAGGATGGGTTTTGAGGTAGTGTACATACTGCAGTATTTTCAATACTTAAATAATTATTTCCAGTTAGCGATGTTGCTGAAATTTTCGATCTAAAGCTTGAAATCGGACATTGAATTTTAGTGGATCATTTCGATGAGTGTCACGTTTCAAATTAAGTTTTGAGTGTTCCACGTTAAACATTTGCGACTATATCGATACCGTATTTGACTAAAAATAAATAATGCGAACATGCATATGTTGCTATCCGAACGACTCGCAGTTGCAGTGGTTTTAAATGTATGACAACCAGCTAGTAATTTCAATTTGAATCCATGAAATGTGCAGCACGACGTCTCCTGAATTTAAGCACCGCTTTATCGATTCCCTAAAACGATTCCTGTATATATTCATTGAATTTGCGTACGGGCTTCTTCTTTTCGTAAGCGAAACAAAAGTAAACGATAAGGCAAGCAGAAAAATAATGTGAAGGTTTATTAAAGGAATACTTTGCATGTACAGAGGCAAGCTATATAAACAGTATATTTTATACATACAGCTTTTATCGTTATTCATTGCCGGCCAAGCACTTCTTGTTTCCGGTCAAGAAACTTGAATATAAAACGATACGAAATAAGATTCAAGCTAGCTCGAGGCAGTCATAAAAATCGACATATGCTAATTCTTGTAAAGTCAGTTTCATACTTGAATTTACGCAATGTGTTTTTTGTGGTTTCCTACAATTAATACAGCAAATTCAGTTTCCACTTTAGCTACCATAGATGATTTTTGCTTTGAACTCGATTGTAATCATATATGTCACAGTAAACATGTTTAGTGCCACTAATACTAATACTTAAGTATACTTCTCTGTACTTGAATATTTTATATATCATAATTGTTCCAATATACGTATGTATGTGCGAAAGATTATGTTAATTTACATCGCATCTCCCTACAGTATATTCTTTTAACAAAATAACTTTAGACTGTTAGATTCTATAATATTTCATTGGAGTAATAATATTTTATAGTTAATCCATCCACGGTATGATGGAAGAACCAGGAAGTCATCCAAGTTTTATCCTCGTAGTAAAAACAAATTTTATTCTATAATTTCCAAGAACTTTATTTAACATGTACATTATGTATGCTATGATCAAAATGTTAATAGCTCATGGATTTACGCTCTGTAATTAAGGTTTATAGGTGCTAAAGTATATGCTCCAAGAAATGCATGGAAATAACAGCCCAACCCAGCATACATTTTTCTATCCATGAGTTATTAAATTATATGTTATACAATATATCCTATTGACATACAATGATATGATGTAAAATATCCAAGGAGACACTTCGAACATGGCACCGCTGAACACACAGGTACACTAGACTTTAGGGTGCACGTCAGAATAGGGGAAAATAA
>JAQFYZ010002909.1:0-15121 GCA_034695085.1 Cylindroiulus punctatus | reverse complement strand
GGAAAGGTAGATGTTATGTCTTGAATTTTATGGAGGGTGTCCCCAAAGTCACAACGCACTTGTAAGCAGCCTTAAGGCGCTCTTTTCCGCGCCTCGCTTTTCCCTCGTTTTCGTTATTTGCTTTTATCTTTTCGCTTGGCCGCGCATTTTCGTTCTTGCTCCACTGAGCCCCAAAAAGCCATCTTAATTATTCGTTATTGTAAGAATCTTCCCCCCATTCCGACGAGCAAATATCTATAAAATGGCCTCCATTGATCCCCCTACTTGCCTCAACTGCCGTATAAACACAACATTTACATCCACGTCCCCCCCTTAACTCATCAATCGCGGGGCATGACGGGAATGAGTTATTTCGCGCAATTTAACATTTTGCACGTCTTCATTTGCATTCCCCATGTTCGAAGGGGACCGCTCATAAACGACGCCGCGACCAATTAGGCTCCACTCGAAGCAGTCCAGTAGTCGTTTCGTCAAAAAAACGAAAAAATGGCGTCATTCAGACCAATAGGATGCAGTTTCCTGTTTGCGATTCGTCCATCCTGTCATATATATCGAGCATGGCAGCCATTTTCCTTTTACCGCTGAAACTCCTGAAACAGTATATCGATAAGCTGAATCTCTCTGATTGGCTGTACAAGTTTTCGTTCTTTTGCCGTTTTGACTATAGTTGGATGCAGACTTCCAAATTAATTTTCCATCTGTAATTCTTGACCTTTTTTTGCTTCTGGTTTTCGTGTTCCAGTCGGTGGCCCAATTACTATCCTGTCACCATAAACTTATCGGATAAGATTGCTTTACTTCTTCACGGATTCCTAGCTCGCTTGCTGTCAACTTTTTCTTTCTTATCTGTCATCTTACCTTCTTCACGCAATAACGCTGGCCAACTGGGTGTCCATAAATTTCGTCAGTTCTATGGGCGGAATTAGCAGTCTCGTTTCTCGCCTCCTCTTAGAGATGAAAATTTCAGCTTCCCTGAGTATTCACGGTTAGGAAATACATGTTAAATTTCCCATCCATCCTGATCACTGAACGTGCAATAATATTACACGAAAACGGATGGAGATTTTGCAAAATATGATGGTGTTCGAATGCTAGTGCATAACTAGATAGAACACACATTTTCATAAGGAAACAGATGGGTTTACAGCATATGAAAGGTTAAATGGTGTTGTTGTATTCGAAGCACGTGTTTTTTTAAACAGGCTTAATTTTCTGATTTCCGATGGATCCAAAATGAGCCAACGCAAGTGCACCACTACTGTTCTTGTGGTTGGTATAGCACCTGATGATAGAATACCACCTCCTTCCAAAAATTCCCCAAAATCCGATTTTGGGTGTTTTGTAACCAGTATAAACAAAAACGTAGCACATATCCTCATATGGAAAAGAAATGCATTTCAAAATATATGTAGATTGAGACAAATGTATTTCATAATGGATTGTAAATGCATTTTAAAATGCATTTATCATGGAGCTTTTTCTGAAATATACATTTGCAATACCTTTTACAATTTGCAATGTATTTCAAAATGCATTTGAAATACATTTCTTTAGCATGTGGGATTGCAGCTTTTCTAAGGCTCACGAGTACACAGGCTTCTATAAACTCAGTGCAATTTAGTTCAGTTTTTGTTGCTGTTTTTAAATTGGCAATGATATTTCTCCCACAAAATTACTTGTCATCTCGGGATATTTTTCTCAGCCAATACGTGTAATGACGTATCATAGAAGTCTGTAAATAGGAAAAAAAATGTTTTTTTGACGCGTCCTGTACTCTAGGAAGCAAAAGTGTCACGTGCCCCAACGGGCCCCAATCTGATTTGCCTAATCACGGCGCTGGTAAGTTGACAGGTGGCCCCGCCCTCTTGTTTCCTTCGCAATAATGGCTCATATCCGGCGCCTTTTCATTTTCAATTTTGTACGCGATGTGTACGTGAATAATTTATGATCCGATTGCGGATTGTGCCGAGCGCGAGTCGGAAGTGCAACATTTCTCAAAAGCGGAAAATCAATATGGCGACATGTCGTTCCGCTGGCAGGTGAACCGCAGGGGTCAGGGGTCAGCGCGGGTATGGCCGCAGGTGGAGAGGGATCCATCAAGTGCCAATTACTGGAGCCAAAGTGGCGCCCTTGCCGCAATCGTTACCCCCCACTCGCCGTTTATCAGGTTGACCGACCAAACGCGCGTTATTAGAACGATTATTCGCATCGACGAGTAGGTGGCGCCAGTGTCGTCGGCACCACTTTCTGGAACGTTGCATTCGATCGCAGCGTTTTTGTTTCTATTACTTTGTCTTCGTTTGATTTGTTATCGGTGAGTTATTACAGCGCAGCACTATGACATTTTTTAGAACGAAAGTTTGAAGTTTAAATTCATCCTTCCCTTTTTGAAAATGTCGTTGTGCTGCGCAAACTGCCTATTATTTTTACCATCGGTTCTTTTAAGGCCCATTGAAAGTGATTTTTTGCAATTGAATTTACCTAATTTTGGACAGATAAGATAATTTCAAGTGAAACTAATTTGAAGTTTATATTGATAGTAAGTTCCTGGACTATATAAAATTAAAAGACACTTCGTTTTTAGAGTTGTTCCAAATTCTAGATCTCATATTCCTATTCAGACGGCAGGTGCTGCCATCTATCGCTCATCATAAAGCAAAATAAAAAGTCAAAAATAGAATTATCGTCTTCATTAATATCATATGCATTCCACAAGTTGTCAAATAGTACCACCAATAAAACGCGAGTCCCTCATGTTTACAAAAAAAAATATTTTAATATGTTGATCAGGAAAGGAGAAATTGAGTTGCCCAATTTTGTGCAGGGTGTCCCCAAAATCACAACGCACTTTCAAAGGGCCTTAAGATCAGTCACTTTCGAATTCAAGATGGCTGCCGTCGAGCTGCCAAAGGATACGACTTGGATTCGAAAGCCCAGATCTGACGCATGCATTTTTCGTTTTAGTTCTTTTTTTTAATTTCGTTTCGTTTTCATTTTCGGTTGTTCAGTCGCGAGCAATGTTGTGCGCGTTCGATCCTCCGGCAACGCCACTGTGGAGTGCGGCGGTTTGCGCTGGAAGGACGAGCGGAACAGCGTGGAGCAGTTGGAGTGGCGCAAAAATGACGTCCGGCTGGTCGAGCACCGTTCGGGCAGCACCACGGTGAGGCACAACGTCGAGCGGATGACCATCCAGCCGCTGACCTTTGCCCTCGTCTTCAACCCCGTCGTGGAGGAGGACACTGGCCTCTACACCTGCACCTTCAAGCAGGCGTCGGACAAGGGAAGGATGCTGCCCGTTAAGGCCGTCCACTTGATCGTTCAAGGTAAATCAAACGTAAATTAAGGATGGCCAAGGTTTGGGCAATTACGTGTAAGTACTTCCCAATCTGGTGGGCTGTGTGTGCGGTGGCGCGGAACGCATGTTCAAAGATGGTGATGGGAAATGTGCGGCTTTTGGAACCATTTGCTAACAATTACATGTTTGTCGCTATATATTGCCCAAGCAGTGAACATTTTTCGTAGTGACCACCATTGTGCAATTGTTTTATCCGAGTAACCATACTCTAAGGCTAAGCAATTCGTGCGTGATAACCTATTCTGTGTACTTTAATTAAGTTTTCCTCCTCAATCCACATAGAAATGTTTGATGTAAGGCCCCTCAAACCGAGCAAGTTATAGTAGAACTAAGAAGTGATGGAACTGGGTCGAATGTGCCGACCAATAGAGGGTCCAATCACGTGTTGGCGATTGATTTATCCTAGTTGATTACAATCACGTCCAACTTTCACCGACTGAAGACGCATGGAAGCGCTAATCGACAAGCCACATCTCTCTGATTGGCTGGCCTTCAGTTCCATCACTTCTTGGTTCTACTATAGTTGATTACAATCACGTGCCAACTTTCACCGACTGAAGACGCGTGGAAGCGCTAATCGACAAGCCACATCTCTCTGATTGGCCGTCCTTCAGTTCCATCACTTCTTGGTTCCACTATAGTCACTGCAAATAACATGCAGACAGTTTGAACAGGCCACGTGTACTCGAGTTGAACGTGCGACTTCCTGTTGCTGCTTTTCTAGTAAACCTACTAGAACATGTAAAACCAGATGCAGCGATGCTCCCCCAACTCCCTGATCAGTTACTACAGCAAACTTTGTTCAGCAGAGGATTCTGGGCGTTTTGTAGCATATCACCAGGTGACAGACTTTTAAGGCATGCCACACTTTTGCGTACCAAGTAAACTTGCACCTCTAGTACTTGGTGTTAGGGAGATTTAAGAGCTTGCATGTACCCATAGTGTAGTAATTCCCTGATTGAAGGTATTTCCACCCTGTTTTTGTAAAGAACGCATTTTACAATTGCGCATGACACGGGTCAAATTTTATTAAAGCTTTTCAAAGAAATTTTAGTTTGGCAGTCGGAAAAAAACAACCACAAACACGTAATGAGGCAATAACGAGTAATTTCGTTATAGCTGGTTTTCTCGGGTGTTTGATTAATTCCAAGGTGATTTCAGTCGCTCCTTTTCACTCCTACCTACATTCGCCTTAATGGTTTTTGAACGAAGAGAAACGTTTGACCTCCATTTTGCGAGTTTTTTGTTTGCTTTAACCATGTTTTTAACTGGAGATTCCTTCACGATGCATTTCCAAAAATTTTGATGAACCACGACTATGCGTTTTTGGGGTTTGTGGGCGCTCGTAAAATCGAGGCCAGCGCGGTGCATTGTGGGCACTTCCGGTTTTCTCGAGTGGGCAGCGGCGATAATCCTTGGGATTAATTCGTGCCGTATTCAAATGAGGATGAATCTTCGTGTTTCCACTAAATGCTGTTCGCGATTGAGGTCAACCCCATAAGATGGGATCGCTATTGTTGCGTGAAGGGGTTGAATACCCAATTTCAATGAAATGATGTCACTTCGTCTGCAAAACCCAATTAAACTGTAAAAAATATTTTATTTGTTCAAGATGAGTTTCACCCCCGATTTGAAAAAACTAAGTACAAGAGACGCTTCCTGTTCCCATTCTCACGTTTTCTTTCCCAATAGAAAGTAATTAATGCCATCTTTTTGTGTTGTCTATCTGCCGTTCGTTAGGTAATTAAACATTCTTTTTGCATGGGTATAATAGTCATTAGTTATTTTTTTTTGAAAAGCCGAACAATGAATGCTCTTTAACACCTTGTCCTTTTTTTCTCTCTATTAGTTGTTGAGGAGCGTATCGATTTAGTTTTTTTTAATTTGGAATGTCATTGTGCTCATTACGAATTTCAGAAAGATGGAAACCAGTATTGAAGAATCTTTTTGTCGCCATAATTAGCTGTCTTTCACCAAATTTTAAATTAGCCCTATCACTTCGTTTACACACAGACGTTCCATACATTAGTACTGGAAATTAAAATAATACTGTTGCAAAACATCCAGTGCACAGGCCTATATTTCGTTTGTGTCCAATAAGTAAGGTACATTATAATTAAGCGGAGAAAAGAAAGAAAAAAAAACATATAAAAAAATAAAAACGAAAACGTATACTAAGTGAATGCCAACTCCAAAATTACAACCCCAATCAGCACTTCATGATGTTATAATTTTCTGTTAAAATACAGTATTATGAACAAAAAAAGTGCATATGCGCATCGTGAACTGAGTGGAATTGGGACGATTTTCATTTCATGCACTTATCGGAAATTCTGCATTCTCGACTTGAAAATATCGAAAAATTTAAATTGCGTTTGTCAACGTTTTCCTCTTTCGACTTAGTCGTGCTCAAAACTGTTTATCTACTTAGTCGTGCTCCGAACTGTATAAACATTCTTGCTCGAAAAGGGAAAAAAATTCGCCACTTTCGTTTTTTTTTTTCTGCTGGTTTTCCATTTAAATTTTCGACTCTGGGATTTAACGTCTCTTTAAAATCCATATTTCGCAGTGCCGGGTCGTGCAGAAGTCGTGGGATGTTTTAATGGTTTAGCCAGAATCCAGCACGGCCAGTAGTGAATTATGGCGCGATGATATTTTATGGTTGCTTGCCTTCCTCATACCTCTTCTTCTCGGCTTGACCTTTGATCTCACCTCTTTGATCGCACGTTTTGGCCCAGGGCGCTCGGAGAAACTAGTTTTTTCGGACCCGGAGAGGCGTCCGAAAAGATGGAATGCGGGGATCCCAGAATTCATAATTTAATAAGAAAAACTTGTATGGCACGAAAGTTTCCTTCATTTCGGCTTGGGAATTGCGAATGTTTTGGTCAAAAAAATCATTTTTTTTTACCATTTGTGCCAAATGCACGTTTGTGAGATTGTCAACAAAAAGTTGCAAAATAGGCCATACATGCGCTTTCAATGGTTTACTGCACAGATATTGCAGACAAAATAACTGGCAAACCACTGTTCGCAGGTTCTTTCAAAAAGAGTAGGATAAAATGAATATCAATTTTATATAAAAAAAATGTAGATTATTCCACATGCCAAGAAGGCAGATAGCCATTATACACCTGTACATGTACAGCTGTAGAAGCGAATGGACTTTACACAAAATATTAATGATTCCTTTGCAACAGTACTTCTTGTTTGTCTTCTTTAATGTAATATAACCGTTCAAATAGGCTACCTTCTGACCACATAATTTTTGCAATTTTTGTAAGTTAAAAAAAAATTACGATTTCTTTACACGTACATGTACATGTATTGTAAACATGTACGAACAGTTTAGGGGATTCATACACTTCATTTACAACATATTTTGATATTCGTTGCCATTTATTTCATTATGGAATCATCATTTTCATGGTGCATTTTTTGGTGCTTTTGAACTTAATGGCACCACTGTAATAGCATTCATTTAATATGGGTTGCATTGAGGATTATTGAGGTGCACTTTTGAATATCGTTTCGTTAGGCTTCTTGGTTCGTAGACCACGTTGCACAAATTAACTAATTTTGCAATTCGTGGCACTTAGACCCTCTTGCAGTTTTTTTCGGTTGATCCTGTCTGGACGACCTTTGACATTTCGCATTGCACGGAGCTGTTGGGAAGGCACCCTTTGGCTGGCATGTCTCGGAGGATGATCTCGGCGCCCTCTGACCTCGCTGGGCACATTTTTCAAACGGCAATAAAAAATGGAGGAAGGAAGGGAAGAGGTCAAAGGCCAGTGGCCAGAGGCGCTGCTTGCGAGATGAACTGAACAGGCTCTGGTAGCAATGATCTACGTGCACCCCTGGAGCCAGCTTTTTTAATTCGGTTAGAAAATTAATGGACGGTGGCTGGCATTTCGGAAAATGTTTGCTGTTCGGACCTAACCCTAATCGTTTATTAGCTAATAATGATCCACTCGGCGCTTGAATTTCATTAATTTCGACGGCTCTCGCAGGGTGCAAATTTAGTTAATGCGAAAAAACCTATGTGGTGTTTCACGCGTCAAACTCCGGCTTAGCGGCGTTTCTGTCCGTGAGCTTTTTGCATAAATTATGGGAATCAAATATGCGAACGAATAAGACTCGATGAAGCGATAAAAAACGGAGGGGAAAAAACTGATATTTTAGAAAAATAATGAGGCGAGAGGGAATGTAACCTCCCTTCTTGGGAGCCTCCGTACGCTGGGCAGGGCTGACAACCGTAAAAATTATCAATGCAAATGCGAGTGAAAAATGCATGTAAGATTTTTGCACGAATGTAAAAAACTAAAAATCGCGACGAAATCTGTTTTTCTCATTAATCAAATGTACATGTGTGGTTGCTTCTGTCCTGCGGCATGGACAGAAATGAAACTGATATGGAAATGAAATGTTAATGCCATGTGGTGTTTCATATTTGCGCTTCTTTTCTTAGCCAAGTCAAGTTAGGAATAGCTAAAGCTTAGAAAGTTGGCTTCTCCTAATGGCTCGCAGGCTAGCTGTGATTGCCTATCGGTGTAGGAAAATCCAGTAAGATCCAGGTTCGATGCCTACCAGGAAGACCAAGTGGTCCAACTGGTAGGACGTCCGCCCTGTAAGCGGGAGATTCGTGGTTCGAATCCCGGCTTGGTCTCTTTTCTGTTCTCCAATATTAGTTGCAATTTCATAAAAAGTGACGGTAACCAAAATTAAAATTGACAAATCCCTGTAAATAATTAAGTGGAAGCTAAACTGCGAAACGTCACGCCTACCCTATGGGAGGTTAAGGTCGATCTACATTCTATCTACGGCTAAATAAAGATAAGAAATAACGTCATGTTAGGTTAGGTTGTGAAGCACAAATATAATTTTTAAAACAACTAAGAGGATGAATTGCTAGGACGGTGTTTCTGAGCCAACTTTAAGATAGCATGTCGTACGTGTAAACCTGTTCTTTCTACCTTAATCTAACTCGAGTGCACTTGATTTGAGAATCTTTGTCAGGGGGGTTCGACTCCAGGCACGTCCTCGAACCAATCTAGTTAGTGCATGCTGATTACAGTGTAGCATGTAAACAGTGCTGCTTTTTATGAAGCAATGCATTCTGGGCGTTTTGAAACGCGTCATTACCAGCAAATCATTTAGTCACCCGAAAGCGACTCAGTATACGTTGGTTTATTTAAAGTGATCTACTGTATGTAGAGATCAGTGTGTAAACATGGCGATACAGTACATGTATTTTAGTCTCTTGACCTTGTTCAAGGTAACGTTTAGGGTTTAGCTTCAACTTTAGATGACTTAGTTTGAAAACAGAAAATTCTAATGACATACATGTAAGTGAAATTGATTAGATGTCGAGCATTATGTTTACAGACGTTTCGAGCGACCCTCAGCGCCCATCTTTGGGAGGGTCGTCCCTTAAATAGGAAAGCTTTTATTTGATTGCAAAAATGTCTCCCTTTTTAGGTCTCTAATAAAGCGAATCCTACCTAATTCGAGCGTTTCTATTATACGTGTACCTAGCTACTATTAATTATATCGCTGCTCCGGTTTCTTTAATTATTCAACGAATGCGCAGCAAACGGATAATAACTACTGATTTTATCATTTGATGCAAATTCAAAGCCGCAAACGATGCTCGTGGTGCGGGGGACCTTATGGGGAGAAAATGCGGATTATCGTGTTTCACATATGAAAGCCTCCTTAAATATTCATAGCCGACGGGCCCCCAGGAATAATTAATTAATTATAATTGACGGACGCGATTATATTTCCAATGACTCCCTCCAGGTATGCTGTGCATGGGAAAGTAGCAGAGTTTTATGATATTGCATTACGGAAATTATACTAATTTCTTTAAAATGGTGTACGATTAAACAAATAGCAACATTGACAAATACCTCGAGCACTGTTATGGCATTAGATGTGGAGTTCGTAGTCGTATCAGATATTAATGGAAAGCTGGCAGTTCTGTAAGGAGACGGAAAATTGTAATAGGGAATGTCCATCAATGACGTCTTCTTACCAAAAAATTTCTTCACCGAAATGTTGAGACTTGAAAGTAGCTAATTTCGTGTTATATGCATCTAGGCATTCGGCAAAAGATGCCATACAAGGATGACTTCCTTTAATGAAATTAATGTCGTTGACTTTCCTGACTTATCCATAACCTGTTATGAATTTGTCTATGATGGAGAAAAATTGAACTTTTTTGAAATTACATTTTCTCAATTTATCAAATTACGTATGCCTAAGAAAGTGGTAAAAACGTTCAACCATGATAAAAGTATTTACAAGGCTCAAATAGTATTTAGGAATCCATATCAAAAGCCTCGATACAAGAAAATTTCAAATTTCAAGACCGGTATGAGATTCCCTAACTTCCTGAAATGGCTACCCACGTTTTTCCAGGTCGTGAGAACCTCGCTATAGCCGGTGGTCTAAGATTTTCTAGGTCCCATTTTGTGGCGGTATGAAAATTCTCATTTTTCACTCCCCTCCTTGTAACACAGTGTAATCAACAGCCCTACCACTACCCCTAAAAATTACGTCACCATTTTAAAGCTTATTCCAAACCCCCACCCCCTTTGCCACTAAAAAATTGACAGATGCATGTTTAACAACTTTATTCATAATTTTCCTATGTGGGATGCAGCCATTCATTGACATCAGTAATCACTAGAGCCTTATTTGCATCTGCATTTGATGGAACCTGATAATTCTAAAGAAATAAATTACAAGTTAGTTGACACAAAATTTTGCTGATAATGTGCCTACTTTGCCTAATAATCTGAAACTGAATTGAATGTTTCCTGATTACAGCAAACACCAACACCAAATACATCCCCCCCCTTTTAACCACATGTAACCAATGATCAACCCCCCCCCCACCTTAGTTGATTATGTAGTGCTGTGATATAACTTTGTATCACAGCTTGTATACATTACGTACATTTTGATTACAGCTTTTTCTTGGGACAACTGACGCTTTTGGGCGCAACTTCTAAGTTAGGAGTTCAAAAGCAAACTTTAAATAATTAACCCCAACCACGTTGACATTAGCGCGAGAACTCGAAATACAACTTGTGAGTAACTTAGCGCCAGTATCGCGCTAGACAGTGTCTCCAGGTTACGCAATGGAACGCCACTCGAGGTCTCCAAGACAGACAGACCGCAGCGCGCGCCACCTGGCGGCCGAATTGCTGGCACGCAGCGAGGCAAGTTTGACCCCGGCGTGCTGTATTGTTGTTGCGTGACCCGCGTTTTTTCGGTCCCTCCGTGACGGCGCAGATGCCGGGTCGCGCTCCTCTTGACCCCTGACTGAGCGCCGAAACAAAAGCTTATTAAAAAACCAGTTCTGACCCCAGACGTCCCGCATCCCAAATTCCTAAAGAGGACATTTCCCCCCTCGGGGCCATCTTGAAAATCCATAAGGAACAGAGCGTGCTGAGGTAGCCGAAAGACAAGTTCGCCTTTTTATGCGCAGTACTTAAAAATTTAAAAAGGCGAATAAGAAGAAAAAAAAGGTGGAAATCGTGTTGAGTTCGAGGATGAAAAACTCATCTCTCGAAACGGGAGAAGGAGAAGCGCAACACGCGAAACAATGTTGGAAATAATGGCCCCTCGGGGACGCAATTATAAGCCAGTTTCCCACAATTGAAACGCAGGCCCAGGCAAAAGCGGCGAAAAAAATACGGACGATTAAAAATTCATTAAGGCCGCTTTGCCCCTCTTTCGGGTGGAAATTAGCCATATCGCGTGCTGTATTCCCCGCGCGATTATGTTGCACAAATCACTGCCTAAAAGGGTTCTAATCAGTTTTAATGGCCGATTACGCTAAAGCGACAATGGTGCAATGTGCCCAATTCAGCACAACTGCAGGTAAACCTGTATTCCAAATTGCATAGGTAATGGCCGTGTTGTGCATCAATGCAGATGGTTAAGAGCACAGATAGTGTATGTCCACCTGTGGGCAGTGGGTATCGCTGACGCAAACCTGTGTTCTAAATTGTTACGCACACATATTGTGCGTTCAACTTTGTTTTACAAAACTGAGTTCAACCGAAACCTATATACATGCACTGTATACGCATATTTTGAATGTTAGCATATACAGGTAGTTGTTGGTCCACGATACGCCAAAACTTATAGGACCTACTGTACAGTAGTTTTTATGCAGAAAAATTGGGACCGAAGCTAAAACCAGACAGTATACATGTATACTGTACACCTATTTTCACCAAGTGTTCACCATAAAGTGCTGCAAGTTTATAACACAGTTTGGTAATTCTAGCTTATATGTAGTATAGACATTGTGACTTATTTTACAAAATGTATTTTGGAAAAAAATGTTTTGGGACATGTCAGGAAAATCACGTGATCAAAATAAGTTAAGATCGCTGAAACTGTTTACATGCTATTTGCAGTGACAGACTTGCCAAGTTTCATGTTGTGCCAACAGCAAAAGTATAGGTAAAACAGCTTTACAAGCATGCACGAATTATGCATACGCGTTCTCACTTATATGAAGCCATCTTAAAGATGGCATGTAAACATGCAACGTAATGAGCGTATATTGTGGTGACGAAAAAAAAGAGCTATTAATTTCAACGACACATCAGGTTACTGGCTATATTTACCAAACAGATTTTTCCGTTGCATTGACTATCCATGGTTGCATCAAACTTAGGTCAAATTCGTTCATCAATTAACCACACTCCATCAATGACACCAATTATTAGGCTATCTTATCAGCTCACTGGTCTTTTAACGAACCTTACACAGGCCAATTATCAAGAATAATTTTAACCATTGTGTCAAAAATGTTAGTTTTGCTCTCATAACCAGCCCCATGCAATCATCCAAATGTGAATGACTTCCATTTCGAATTGCACATCTCCCGAAAGGGTATAAATGTTAATGTGACAAAAGGAACGAATTCAGACGAGCGAAGTACGAATTCGGAAATGCCATTTAAACTTACGAATCTCCGTCGCATCTATTAATTGAAATGGAAGAGTGGATGGAAAGGTTTTGTTGCATTAGGCTAATTTAATTTCATATTCATCACCGATATGCAACAGAGGCCGTTTGCATCATCGCATGCCCTGCTGTTGCACGTGGGCTAAATAATGGACAATTTCAAGCGCCTGGCCATTTAATTAGACATTATTAAACATTTAGGGTCCAGATTAATTTAAACAGTTTATATGCATGGGCTGCCACATAACGCGCATTTAATGGACGATGAACTGTCGTGAACTAAGCTACATTAATTTGGGAAATTCGCCTATGTTAGATTCTTAACGGTTAGTTAAGGACAAACGGACATGGCCGCACAAATTCATGCAGATAATTAATGATAGATGTTAGAGGTCATTAGTGATAATGAGACAATTGGTAATGAACCATCTATTAAATTACGTCGCACTCCGCCCCAACAGGTCATGTTATACCATGCTGTGATTAATTTGGAAATTGGTGCATGGACTTTACTATTTTAGAGCCGGTTGCACCAACAAAAGTTAAGCAAAATCCATGATAAACCTCTTTACGAGGTACTCGAGAAAAAACATTGCACCACTGAAAGGTTAGCTAATTATGAGGCAAAGTTAACCCAAGGTTATCTAACCTTGCATTTAACTTTCAGTGGTGCAACAGGAACACGAGCCATTTTTTTTTTGTTTTCCTGATTTCCAGGTCATGTTAACTTGCATTAAATTTTTCTGATTTTTGTGACTGGTGAACGCACGTGAACGTGAACCTTGCAAATCACAACGTTTACATGAAGAATTTCAATTGCATTTAGCCAAGTAAGTCTTGCATGCTAACCTGCTTTGAATGAACTTGAGTAAGCTTGGAAGTCAAGTCAAGGTAGTATAAAGCAGGTTCACACGCATGCATGAGTGTCTTATACACTGTACATCACCCAGACATTTTCAATTGCAAAAAAAAAAAAACCTTTAGCAAGCTCCTCCACGGTCCACCAAATATGCATGTATACATCCGAATAATCATAACTGAAATACAAATTCCTGTCAACCTATTTCAAATTCCCTGATTTCTCTAACCTTCAGGCTGTGGTCACCTGCATACAGTGGACAATCAACTGCTAAAATTGGCAAGTGAAATACCAGTATGCAGTACTTCATGAAGAAATTGAATTAACTGCTCAAACATCAACTAGCATTTTTGCAATTCCTGGAATTTTGGTACTTTCACTTCCCTCTGCATGTTCAAGACAGCCAGCTGTCTTAGTGTATGTTTTGCCACTTGGTTTTGCCACCTCGGTTAGTTGGCAAAACCATTATTTTGCTTTACGAACTTAACATGTATGGCAAGTTGTATGCGTTGTTGGGAAAATGGCAAGCATCCTTGTTTCGTGAAAATGCTTTGGCCATGGACATTAGACGATGGACACCGACGTTAAATCTGTGCATTTGCTTGACCATAATCAGCTGAATATAATTTCTGTACAAGCAAGTGTTCTTACCATTAGATTGCGCCAGCGAAAACCGGGCCGACAGGAGCATCCACAGCAGCCCGCAAGCGGCCAAACTTAGATGCCGCATGTCGCGGTGTCCGCGCGGCAGCCAACGCTTCCCAGCGTCGCACTTTCGGGGCATGGGTCACTGGGTCAGATCCCGAAAAACATGAGCAAAAAAAGCGATAAAAACACAAAAAACGTCAAGTCCGACGCGGCAACGTTATATCCAGCCAGCCGCCATATAATCCGCAGAGGGTCAACTTTGGCCAAAATCCGAGTTTACAGGCCCCTGGAAACTTCGGACCTCATTTTTTCTTGAAGTGAATGAACATCGCGAAGAGCCCGGCGAGGCGAGCGCTCGTCATGCCGTCCGAAGAGCGTCCCGAGACGGCAGCGCGTCCGGCTCTCCCGCACTTTCATAGCCCGGTCGGCCGGGGGCTCTCCTGCCGCGTTCGGTGCATGCTCGCCCGGCGCGAACTTTTGTTGCCGGCCCGCACTTCGGCGACTTTTGACTCCCGGCAAATTTTACCAATTGGCCGCTTTTACGGCCGACCGTGCTCGATGGGGAGTCGGTGCGACTGGAGCATCATATCCTGCCAGTCCGCGTGCGTGAAAACTTGTGGGCAAAACTTCGGGAAGCGCTCCCTCCAACGTCGGCATAGAGCACGCAGCGCGAAGTAGCGAAATGAAGAAGAGTAGGTTGCTCGATGAGCAAGCACGGTTGCCCCTGGGGCAGTGGCCGACCCAACGAGAGGGGAAGGAAGGACGAATGGAGCTACTGTGCGGCGCCACTGGAAAATGATCGCCGCCCCCTCTGGGGGGTGGGTGCGGCCCCCTCCCCGCGGGATGCTGCGTTGCCCGGACAACACAGTTACGAGCGTCTTAGCGGCCATCAACCGAGAAAACGAACAACTGGAGGGGTCGAAGGTTAACGGCGCCCTTACCGAGTCAGTTTAGTTATTGCAGTAAACCGTGCATAACCTCGATGGAACCTCGAATACGAGATTCCCCAGAATACCAGGGTTCCCACCCATTTCTCAAAATGAAGAATGCAAATTTTAGGTCCTTAAAAATTAGCCTCCTTTGAAAAACACGAATCTTGGCCAAGCTACTTGTCCAAGACGAAGCTACGTTGTCGATACTACAAATACACTGTGGCATGGAAGCAAACAGTTTAAACTTGATTAACTCGCGACTTAAGGCTGATCGAAAGGGCCATTGAAAATGCGTGGTAATTTTCGGACACCCTGCATAATATTTCCACCATGCAA
>JAQFYZ010002908.1:0-15122 GCA_034695085.1 Cylindroiulus punctatus | reverse complement strand
ACTAAAAATTTACAGATGAAACCAAGCCTCACCGTTCGGTTTTGTTGGTGTTGGAGGTGAACCGAACATTGCTTTGCATCCCGCAGTTAGATTAGCAGCCATACCTTCGTAATACGGGCGTCAATAATGGACCGAAATAATAGACAGTTCTGCCAACACTCTAAATCAGTGTTTTCCAACGGGGGCGGTACCGCCCCCCTGGGGGCGTTGAAGAGAACTAAGGGGGCGTTATTGGTCCAAGGAAAATTTGGGGGGCGTTGAGGACCAACTGCCGCCCCCCTGGCGGATAAGAAGCCTACCCTTCAAGTGTAGAGAAATGGCCCAGATTTCATATATAAGGGTGAAAGTTTTTCACGGCGCGCTAAAGCGCGCCGCTTACTTTTTTCATTTTAGCTGCAGCCCCTTAGCTCCCCCAAGAACCGTAGTTGGAAACGCCTTTGTAGACAATACTCACAATAATGTGCGGAGTTTAGTGGTCGAACGTGCACTCTGAAATGCAGCCTTGATAGGCACATGGCCGCACATGCGGTTTATTGGCTCTTCATTGAGCCCTTCGTAGGAAACAGGTGAACCAATCAAATCAAACATCAGTGCTTTAGCTGGAGTCGTGTTACAGCTAGCTGTACAGGGCTTTACAGCACTTTCTACTCCAGCAGAAAAATTTTGAGTAATTTTTGAGTAAATTTTTTTCTAAAAGGGGGCGGTGAGTAAATTTTTTTTTGAAAAGGGGGGCGGTGAATAATTTTTTTTTCGAAAAGGGGGCGGTATGCCAAATAAGGTTGGGAAACACTGCTCTAAATCAACTAAAAATTCGCGATAAAACGACACGATTAGAGTTTATAACTGAATTTTTGTGCCAGAATTGGAGAAATCTTCGAAATGCCTTCGGGTGATCAGGGTATGTGTTACCTTGACCACATACTAAATGATATTACTGTAAATTGCGCATGCGCAGCTGGACTACATCAACTTCTTCACCACATAGTGATTGGCCAATCAGCCTGGACATCGTTGCCATTTTACCGTGTCATTTCTTGCTACAGTTCAAGGCTACAGTAATTCAAATGTCAAGCTTCGATTTCGTTGTAAAAATTAAATCAACAGTTGGTGTTGAATTCCGATACACGTAATTACGTTTCTTTCCTGTAATGTAAATAAGGTAAGGAATGTAATAAAGTAAGCAAATGTTATGAAAAATGTCTGTTTGGTTTCTCACAAATGACCACTGTTTGAACAACGTCATGCAATACCCAATGTTGACCCAAATGGATGTTGATGGATCTCAGCCTGGGTAAGTATGGAAAATGCGACATTCTCTATGACGGTTTTCTTGCAGAATTTCCCAAAGGAGCAAGTCGCTGAAAATGCACCCAGAGGCCAGAAAAGTCGTGGACATGTGTCTGCGCAGCAAACCCCCAAAACCTACCCAGTTTTACATTATCGTTAAGTCCGTCTTGTTCTGCGTCCTGTGGTGTGGACTCGACTTGCTCAACTACTCAAAGAGATGGAAACTGTTCAAGATCTACTGCGCATTTTCGAAAATTACGTTCCTGCTCCTCATGATCGTCCTCACCATCATCACGATCATGTTTTTGCTGGCCAACAACGACGACTTGAATTTCGTAGACGTCATCAGCCACTTCAACCTGTCTATATTGTATATGGAGAGCATCTTGATGTACTTGTTTGTCACCATGAACTCCGAGAAGCTTATGAGTTTACTGGCCGAGCTGAGCAGGGCTTGCGTGGCCATCATAGGCGACAGTCCAGCAACCTATCGTACCGTCCGTTGGCGCACCATGGTAACCGTCACTTTCTTCAGCACTACTTTCGCAGGAAGCCTCCTTTACATGTTGTCCATTGGGGGTGGCATCAACAGCTATGTCATCGTGAGTAGGTGGCTTTTACCTGGAGATGCCCTGGGGAGAAAACTTCTGAACAGGTTTGGATCCTGGTTGCTCACAGTTGCCACTTACATTCACGTGGTCTTCGTGTTCGTCTACGTTCTCATGTGTCGCTTCGTCTCCTATAACTTCAACTGCCTGCAGAAGATGACACTGGATTCTCGAAAATCAGTCGTGCCCCAAAACGATAAGAAATGCCCCTCGTACGTCTTGTTCTTGAACCACCACCAGACCATGTGTACCCTGGTTCGTCACATGGAGCAACTTTTTCGCTCAATCACCATGATATGGACTTTCTTCGAAGTCTTTTCTGTCATATGCATCTTCAGGGCCTTGAATTTAGATGGCGGAAGTGTCGTTTTCGACCAGGAATTGTTGTTGCCACTCAGCCTTTACTTAACGGCTTTCATAACGAAAAGTATCACAGCTTCCGACATTAACACTCAGGTAAGCGATTGTTTATCATTGATCTAATCTAATCTGATGAAATGATCCATGACAAATGAACAAAAAAAACAGCCTGTACCTTATGTTCTGCTTCACCCTGGACACCATTGGAAAATGGGCTTCCCCAAACGGCTCGTAGGCTGGCAGTGTTTGCCTGGCGGACATTTTGGACAAATACTAGTCATGTCATAATTTCGATTGAAGTTGATGTCTCTTTACAATAACGAGTTCCTGTGGGATTAATGCAAATGTTATCTATAAGGCTGTGTTATTTTACAAATAAACAGCGTATAATGTAATTTGTGCAAACAATGTAATTCAACAGGCAATGTTGACCAATGTTGATCGCCGTCAGGATGCATGGGCAGGTGACATTGACAATGCAACATTGCATTTCGTGCCAAATGCATCCAGGCAGCAGAAGATGCACCCAGAGGCGAAGAACATCGTGGACATGTGGCAGCACAAGAAACGCCCCAGAAACACCCAGTTCTACAAGATCGTTCGGATCGTCTTGTTCTGCGTCTTGTGGTGTGGAATTGACCTGCTCAACTACTCGAAGAGATGGAAGCTGCTCAAGATCTACTGCTTATTTTGCAAAATGTCGTTTGTGGCCTATATGACCGGCCTCACCGCCATCACGACCATGTTTCTGTTCTCCAACAGCGACGACCTCACTTTTGCGGAGGTCATCAACCACGCCACTCTGGCTATAATGTACACGGAGAGCATCTTGATGTACGCATTTGTCATCTTCAACTCTGGAAGGATGGTCAGCTTACTGGCCGAGCTGAGCAAGGCCTGTCTGACCGTCATGGGCGACAGACCAGAGGTCTATCGAAGCATCCGCTGGAACACCATCAAAAAAATCATATTCTTAAATACTTTCTTCGCAGCTGGTCTTCTATACTCTCTCTTTGGAGACCTGAATCATGTCTTCGTCAATGTCAGTAATTGGCTGTTGCCTGGAAATGCTCTGTGGCAGTTGTTGCTAAACAGGATGGGCTCTGGGATGCTCATCGCTGCTACTTACATCCACGTGGCCTTTGTGATGATCTACCTTCTCCTTTGTCGCTTCATCGCCTTGAACTTCAACTGTCTGCAGGAAATGACTTTGGATTCTCAAGAACATGCCTTGCCTCAAAACGACCAAAAAGGCCCTGCTTACGTCGTTTTCTTGAGCTGCCACCAGACTATGTGCACTCTGATCCATCACACGGACAGACTTTTTCGTACAATCACCACGATTTGGAGCTTCTTCGAAGTCTTCGCTGTCATATGCATCATCAGAGCCATGAATTTGGATGAGGGAAACACGGCGTTCTACCCACAATTGCTAATGCCACTATTCCTATTTGTAGGGGCTTTCATAGTTAAAAGTGTGGCGGCCTCCGACATTAATAATCAGGTATGGCTGGTACATGTACAATGTTGTACATGATAACATTTTTTGCTGATAATACATTTAATAATAATTGCTAGCTAAAATTAGCTAATATATTGCTAAAATACGATTTAATATAGAAAGGAATTAGGCGCTAATTTGATTATAATTGATCTGTAATGTGCAATTATAAATTACGCATGCATGTGCATGTATAATTACAGTCAATATGACGTGGCATGCAGACATTAAGTATAATTTGTCAAATTGTAATCTGGGATTCATGGGAGGAACCACCATGTAGTTCATAAAATCCGACAGCTAACTTCCACCCAATGCAACAGGACTGATTGCACTTAATGTCTGCATGTAAACATAGCATGCACATGTAAACCGGATCAAACTCATCAGATTAGTTAACCTGTTATAAATGGAACGCATTTACTAAGTATTGTTGACGTATTATGGAAGTAATATGTTTATAATTGTGAATGGCCAGAATAAGGCCTTTCAGAAGGCTTCCTGAAATGTAACCTCACTTTTCTACATGTGAAATATTTGCCCCAGTAAGCTATACTCGGGTGAAAATACACATTATGCATACGAAAACAAGAATTCAATTTAGCCAACATCATGCAACAAAACTAAGCGATTAATATTTGCGTTCGTCGAGATCACATGACTTTTCAGTAGTTTTTCCAACAATAGGTAGCAATTGCATTATCGCTAGCAAAGTAAACTGAGCTGTCACTGATAACTGACTGATTGACACATTTCCTTGACATTTAAACAAAGACATGCATCAAGACTCACATAATATAAGGCACTGTAAAGAACGCAATAAACCTTGGCTCATAATTTCAACGTGACGCACAGCAGATACTAGATGGCTAAAAACGTAAAAACAGCTCCAATAATTAAGAGGATGTTTCGTGCCGACGAATACGCGTTCTTCCTACTGGGATTTAATTGGATGGAATCAAAACATAGCAAGTGGAGATTGGCCTACTCCGCCACGGTCACTTCTTTCCTTTTCACATTCAAGGTCTTTATGAGTCTTTCCATTCTCTGCCACCTGGTCATGGACAACATGGAGTTTTCACAAATGAGCTTCTTCATAGCCATCATCCTTCTGCAGATCGAGTTGTTTTTCCTCCAGTTCTTGTTCATCAAGAAGTACCACCGAGTGCACCAGATCTTGTGCGACTTGGAAGAGATCTCCACGGAAGTTCTGGGCAGAGACTCCGGAGTAATTCGGAGTATATTTCTGAAAAAAACTGCCCACCGGGCCTTGACCACCGTTGGCATGCTGGGCTTTGTGCTGTGGAAGCTCTTGGAGCTCGGAAACAAGCAGTCTGACACCATCAATTGGAACATCTTCAAGAACACCAAGCTGTCGGATAAATATGTCGATGCTGTGCTCGACATCGTCATTCTCATTCTGGTGGTGTCCCACATCAATGCCGTGGCCTTTTACGTGCTCATTGGCAGCTTGATTTCAGCCAATTTTGAAACCTTGCAGGAAATGAGACTGGAGAAAAGTCCTGAAGTATTTTCAGTGACCAAAGGGTTGCGAAGAAGTGAACGCAACGAACGGAAGTCGAAAATTGTGTTTGAGTTTATGAAGCATCATCAGCAACTCTGCAGTCTGGTCAAACTCGTGGAGACGACGTTCAGGGAAATTTTTCTGCTGTGGACCATTTCCGAGATAACCAGCATCGTGTTTGTCGCCAGGGCCATGGACCTATCGAGTTCCCTGGATGGCCTCACCTTTGAACTGACCTGGTCATTCGTGTTCTTTTCGTCAACGTTTCTGGTGAAATCGGTGTGCGCTGCAAATATGAACGACAAGGTAAAGCAAACTGAGCTGTCAAGGTTGGATACCTCTGACATTTTGTTACATGTATACAAGGTGGAAAAGTTGAATATGCCCATGCATACTGTATACATTGTATAACATACATAGATGACCATGTGTGGGCTTTTAATGATTTAAATCAGATTACATACATGTATGGTTGTGTGGCCATATTAAACTTGTGGAAAGTGGTATTACTTTGTTAGATGCAGCCATACATGTACAGCAAGGATTGCAAATGTGTTCCATTACTTAATTGAACAATGTCGTAATGGTGTCGTTTCTGGCTGACCTGAGTGACCTTACTAAAACTATTATTCAGCTTGAATTTGAAAGTTGTCTACCATTACAGTATATCAATACATGCAACATAATTTATTTTATCTTAATTGCACTCATATTCATTGCTGCAAAGTTCTTTTTACCTGATGTAATGCATGTGTTGAATTTAACTAATACCAATTAATGTGAAAATTATTCTAGGAATGATATCCAGTATGTATGAGACATGAATGACTAGCTATAAATATGTGGACATACATGTGTGGTCGCACAAGCGTATGTTATTATTAATTGACTTAATTTGCTTGAGTATGTATGCAATTATATAGGTTCATTTGTGGCCAATTTCAGGTCTTCTCATATACATGGAACCCGAATACATGTGTGTTCATATATAACCCATATTTGCTTTTTCTATACAGGTTGGACATGTAGAGTACAGTCTACGTATATAATTACATGTGTGCATACAATATTTAGGGTGATGAATTAGTGATGAATGAAATATGGCTGTACGAGGAATGAATGACTCGTATGTTGGCAGTGATTGCCTGGAGGTAAGGGGCAGCTAAAGGCAGACGTTACACTGATTGGTTATGTTGTGTTTACCACAAAAATATACAATACAACAAAAAATGAAACAGGCTAAGTCGAACAGGATAAAGACAGGTATCATTAAATTCTCCTCGCCGAGTAGAGTTTTCATGTTTATATTACGTGCATTTTTAAAGAGAGCCTATACTGAAATATGCATATCCAAATTTAGTGCATGCATCTTTTATCTATGTCTGGTTCATGTGATTCTAAGTGGCATAATTAATTTAACATTGGCATAGAAATTCACATTTCAACTTTCACTTTGTTGCCAAAAAATGTTTGAATCACCAGTCGGGTTTCCCTTGCATGGTAGAATTCGCAATTCTGCCACAGTGTTCGAAAGTTCAGTCTTATGTAATACGGTTTGTTGAAATATGTTGAAAAACAATATCTTTCTAAATATATGAAACCATTTGTCTTTTTCGGAAAAAATGCCACTACATGATGGATATTGACACTTGTCAATGTATCGATTGCGTTTGTTGCATATGCTCATACGCCACCTACCGAATGGTAAAAACATTTATCACATTAATGCAGTACTGCATTAGTGAAATTGTTTGAGAATGTTATTTCTTGACGGCAACACCGTCACGTACATCAGAAATAACGCTGGCGGTAAGAATTAATATGCACTGACATAACAAATGGCTGGAGACCGACACGTTTGATAAATGGATTTTGCAAACAATTCCAACACCGACATTGAAATTCAGTGTCGAGGTCGAGTTGCCAATCTCAAGATGGCCTCAAGTCGCCGCGCACCCAAACCCTCCAAACGTTTTCGCATCGAGCGCATTTTTCGCTCGTTTTACGTGGTTTTCTACTTTTTGGGAATTGATTTGTGGAAAAATGCTAACGACAGCTCCACCACGGGGAGACGCATTTTCACGGCTGTTGCCACTGTCTTCGTGTTCTTGTTCCACGCCGTGTTTTTTGCGCTCATATTCCTGCACTTGGTCTACGACCCCATGGATTTCTCAAAAATGAGCTTTCTATTCGCCGTGCTGTCAGTGCAGTTCGAGCTGGTTTTCATCCAGGTGGTTTTCCGCTACAAGTGGCGCCAGCTGAGCCAGATCCTGCAGCACTTGCACCGAATCTCATCCGAGATCCTGCAGAACGAGCCCGCCGAGCTCCGCGCCATCTACCGGTTCCAACTAGCGCTGCGCATCGTGGGCGGCACAGTCCTCAGCTTTCTTTTAATCGGAAAATTCGTCCAAATCGCCAACCACACTGACGATGACCCCATCCACAAGGAGAACTGGCAATTTTTCGAGAATACAAACTTGTCCAACCAGACCATCGATGACGTGCTGGACCTGATCATCCTGGCAGCAGTGTCCATCCACATCCTGTTCGTCACATTTTATCTGTTCATCGGGTATCTGATGAACGCCGATTTCGCCATCTTGCAGAAAATCAGCTTGAAGCACAGCGAGGGTGATATGGTCGAGGTTTTAGTCGCCAAACACGAGCATTTTTGGAAAGTGAAAAAGCCGACCCATGGCGACGTCGTGTGGAGGTTTGTCAGGCTGCACCAAAACCTGTGCTGCCTGGTCAGCCTGGTGAACGAGACCTTCAAGAAAGTCCTACTCGTGTGGTCAGCTTGCGAGATAACCAGCATCGTCTTTGGCACCAGGGCCATGGACCTGACCAACTCCTTCGATGGAATCCTGTCCGAACTGTCCTGGCCAATAGTCATGTTCCTGTCGACTTTTCTGCTCAACTCGGTGTGCACTTCAACTGTTAACGAAAAGGTAATGAGGTTGTGGTTAATGTGTATGGCTTGATACACGTACTACAAATACAGGTGTACATACTAATTTTATTAAGATTCTCATTTTCTGTTTGCTATGTGTTGTCAGCGCTTAGATGACGATAAAGTACATGTGGTATCGCTAATGAACCAAGTCCAAACTAGGTGATTCCAAGTGGAATATCTGTAGTTTAGCGTTGATTCTATTGGCTGCTTGCGGATATGCTATGCACATTCCCACATGCAAAAGAAATGTATTTAAAATGCATTTTGAAATACATTGCAAATTGTTAAATGTACTGCAAATGTATTTTCCAGAAAAAGCTCCATGATAAATGCATTTTAGAATGCATTTACAATCTATTATGCAATACATTTATGACTCAATCTACATATATTTTCAAATGCATTTCTTTTCCATATGGTTTAGACTTTGTCCCAAATATTCATGAAATGTTTGTAGTTTTGCATGACTTGGCAATGGTATACAAGAATACGAGAATCACACATATAACTTGATTAATATTACTCCTTCCGGAATTAACCCGTTATGATCATTCTCTGGTGTAATTTGATGCCATTCATTTAATGTGCTTACCTCACCGTAATGGACGTCGTTTGTGCACGACCCCTTAGAGCAATGTGTATATTTTCTGTTTACATTCTGCTGCCGCAGGCTTCTCTATTTCTTGACGACAGTTTACATCTCAATCTGCTAATTCCGAATATTGAATTCGCTATGTTACTGGCAAGCTGACAGACGCCACGCATGAAGTTCATTTGTTTGCTCAAGTTTTGTTGACACGCTAATACATCATGTCAACACAACAAGCAATGGCTCGTTAAAGCCAACACACTTTGCTCGTTTATCATTATGCGTTGTGTTAACGTAATTAATCAATTATTCAATATTCATCAAATTGAAGAAAACGTTCCGGAGCAATACACGGTTCATTGCTGGTGTTTGTGCACTGGATGCATGGGAAATTGGAAACTTACGGCTGAAGAGGACAAGCACTGAAGAGAAGGTTGCGCAACAGCCATCATCCAGAACTGACTGTTGATGAATATGCCACAGAACAGGAAATGCACACCAGTTCAATCAACCGCATACTTGGAGCGGATTTTCAAGCTCTACTACTGGATTTTCTTCATCAACGGCGTCGACCTCACCAGCGGCCCCAACCAGACCAAAAGACGCAAGGTCTTGAGGATTGCGCTGGCCATCTTCACATCGGTCATGAAGCTTTGCATCACTGGCTTCACGGTGACCCACGTGGTCTTCGGCAGGCTGCACCTGTCCGACTTCAGCTTCTTCATGTCGGTGGCCCTCATCCAAATCGAGCTGGTCATCATCCAGTTCGTGTTCTTCTTCAACGACCAAAGGCTGAGGAACCTGATGCAGGACCTGGACGAGATGTGCGACCTGCTGGTCGGCAAGCAGTCCCACCAGTTCCGCCAGCTTGTCTGGGCCAAAAATGCGGTTTTCGCTTCGAATTTCGCAATCATTTGCTGCATCCTGATTCTGAACGAAACCCAAACCGAAGGAATCACCAATTCGAAAATTCTCAAATCAGCTCAGATCTGGTTCTCGAGTTACGCCAACAGCTCTGATGCCCTACATGGGAAACATGTGCTGGTGGAAAAGGCCCTCTTTTTCGCCATTTGTCTCACGCTCTTCGCCCATATCTTCATCGTGTTCTTCTACCTGAAAATCGCCTTTCTGGTCGTTCAGTATTTTCGAAATCTGGAGAAGTTCAGCCTAACCGAGCAACAAAATGCTGGGCCCAAAGTCAAGCCTGCGGCTGCTTGGGACACACTCGAAGGCTGCAGGAGCGATGTTTGGGCCTTCCTGAAACTGCACCAAAAGATGTGCCAGCTGGTGAGGTCGGTCGAGAACGTGTTCAAGCGGATTCTGCTCATGTGGACCGTTTTTGAGATCACGTGCATCATTTTCATGCTCCGGGCCATGGATCTGCGCGAATCCTTGGCTGGACTCAAGTCCGACATGATGTGGCCTGTCGGGCTGTTCACGTTCACTTTTATAAGTAAATGCGTTTGTGCCTCACTTATAAATGAAAAGGTAAGTCTGAGCCCACTCCATGAGAAAGTGGGCTAGTATTGGCCAGAAGGGGGTGGGAAATAAGCTTCAACCCCAATTTTGTTAAAAAATAACATATTTACAATACATTATAAATTACTAGAAAAAGCTTATTATTATTATTATTAGTTCATGGACGTCATAAATGACAAAATTAATACATAAGTATATTCAAAACAAACAAAATAAGTACATTCAAATCAATAGTATCAACTTTCTAAAAGATATAAATGCAGTTTTGATTTAAAATGCTTACACATTTTTAGGCATGAGTATAATGAGCATTCGAACGGTATTTTTCTGAGGTGGTGGGGGAGGAGATTCCACTCTTGTATGCCTTTAACATTATATTGCTTTATTCTGTTCTGCTTGTATGTCTTCAATTCCTGGACAGGTTCTATTTGATATTTATGTTGTTCGCGGATATTCTCTTGATTTTTCATTTTTATCTGCTCATTTAAGGGGTGTTGGTTCTGCTTCATTATTTTATGGATGTAGATTATTTGATAATAAGTTACATATTGTTGATAATTTAATATTCCTATTTTGTGACAATAATTTGTTCCTGAATCATAGGTTCGTAAATCACCAATAATTCTGATTATTTTATTAAAAGCGATTTTAATTGGGTGAGTTTTTGTTTTATTCTGAGTGGACCATACGTTTACCATACTTTTAGCTATTCATTGGGAGTATCTTTGCCTTAAAAATTGGGAGCAGAAATTTGTTTCCCTATTTGCTTTTGACCAACTGTAGAGCAAATACAACTGTATAGTGCTTGACATTGATGCTGCTAGTTTATTTATTGTTTCAATCATCTGTAGTTCATTATCCAAAAGTATTGCACTTTGTGTTTGAAAAAATATTAATGCTATTTTATTGGAAAAAGCTAGATGACTTACTGTATGCTTGGTCTGGGCTAATTTACGAACTGGCTAAAGGTATTGCTGTGTCGTAAAGCATGGACTTTGGCTGACATTTAAGAGATGTTTTTGGACTGTTTTAAAGTCCTTAAATCTACATGTATCTAGCAGCGCGCAACCATTCAGTTTTATCAACGTAATTCAAGTGAATTGTTTTATTCCTTATTTTAGGTGCTGCGTTCTTTGGAGATGATCACCGAGTCGGACGAAAATTTCCCAGACGACAGACGAACGAACGATTTCCATTTGAGCTATTCATCAGTAGTGAGGATCGAGATTATTGCTTAACCTTTCTTTGTTTATATGCCACCAATTTGACCAAATCGTTCGCATTATAAAATGGTGCTTTTGTTTCTTAGGCTGAAATCAAATGTCAATTGTACGTGCAATATGTAAACGTGGATCCTCCTTGTCTGACGGGATGGGGACTGTACGTGCTGCGGAAGGGTATAATCCTCATGGTAAGCAATTCTGGAGATACGATGCATCAGCGTCCTCCATCTTTCACTTCCCGTCTTTAAGATGTTCTTGTCCTTAAGGCCGCTGGAAATGTGCTGACTTACGTCTTGGTCCTGTACAACATCAGAGCTGGGAAATACTCACCCAACATCATCCCTGATAACAGCACACTAAACGGTTCCTAGTCACCACCAACAAGACATTTACTGTATTGTAAATATTGATATCGTATTTGTACATTGTACATAGAAGTATGCACCACAATTACCATGGAAGATGAAATCAAGGCATTTTGTTCAGAATTTGGATTTTTCACAGACATTTTCTGGCTCAATATTGATACAGTGTACATACTGTAAACACCACAAAGTACACAATCGACCCCGGATTATTCTAATCGTATACATTCGTATACGTTGGTCTGTACATGTACGTAGTTTAATAAATAATGTATTAAAGAATGTACATGTACGATCAGCTTGCCTTGCCATGGTGTGTAATATCACATATGGGTTTAAAGCACGTTTACTCCGTCTCCAAATAATCGGGAGTTTACTTTAACGCATTCCCACAATCAATTAGTATTTTATTATACAGTATGTATTGTTGGATGACGCTGAAATAAAAAGTAGTTCTGATAAGAAACTAGTTACTTTTGCTCCATCCTGTTTACGTCACTACAATGTAATGTACAGTACATGTAACGCTGATATCACGTCGCAGTTTCGCATTTATAGGCATAGTATGCATAGTCCAAAATACTGCTCAAATTAAAAAAAAATGTTGACTTAAATTAACTGTGTCTGCATTAATTGAAAAGCAGCGACGATTCTCACTGCAGAGATTTACATGTACATGTACATGTATGTATAAAACAACAAATGTTCAGACAAACATTTCATGTTTAAAACAACTGGCTGTTGAAGCCAACTTTATTGGTACATGTACATGTACTAGTATGTCATTATTTAAGCGCGCTTGCAGTTCCCCAAACCCCCATAAAACCGCGAAATAATCGGTTTTTGTGGTGAGTACGCATGCGCGACGAAGCAATTATATCCAATTGTTGACCTTGACCTTATTATGTACATTTTATTATCCTGTATCAGGCGTTTGAAGATGTTCCAAATTCGTGTCGTCCATAATTGTTAATGTGTAAACATATTTTGTAATGTCGAAAACTGAGAAACAAAAACATGTAAGAAATTAATTATTTTGATGTGGCTACACCTGCATCGCAACATTTACAGTAAATACATGTATCTATGGAAATTAGCCCTCGCATTATGGACAAAAAATAGGAATGAAAACTGGAGGCACAAAAAATGGTGCGTTGTCGTAACGCTTTCACTTTTGTTTTCCTTATTTCGTGTCGGAGAGGATGGTTCACAAATTTACCAGGTTGGTTCCGATTTTTGCTTGTCTCAGCTGTTCTACACTGTATGTATAAATATAGCATGTACTGTACATGCACATGTACAGTTTCAAGCCCTATAGACGAAGAGAGTGCAATTTCAACAACTTAAAAAAATAAATTCTGGATATTCCAGTGAAATTCATTCGTTAACAATTTCTAAGAAAATTTTGACAGTTTTCACTGTTGTATACGGAACATGTACTAAATTTTGTCCTAGATCTAGGACAATTGGGCGCAGTGTTTGCGAGCTACATGTACATGTACTGTAGGTCAAAAAACGCGTGGTAAAACTGTACTTTCAATGATACGCGAGAATCTAGTGTTTTGGCATAAATTTTGAACATTTACAGTATAATTTGGTTTGTTCGTTATAATTCGTGCACTTTCTGTACATGTACATGTCACGAATCACGTGACTTGGACACGTGTTGAATCGCAGATGAAACACGTGATGAGTTGTGCGGCAGAGTAGCAAGTTTTTATCTCTCTCAAATGCCCCTAGAAGTAATGTAGCTAAAATCATAGCGTTTTCGGGTTTTCGTACTCTTATCTGGCTACCGTATATTTTGAAGATAATGACGAAATAAGAGCGAAAACAATGCTCAAATTTGCGCAATTTAAAGAAATATGGGAAAAAAGGTAATGTAGAATGCAGACACTCCATGCCATATGTAAAGACTGTTTACCTCATAAAACCCTTAGAAGTCGCTAAAAGCATTAGGTTTTTGAACTTGTATTCGGGTGTATTTTCTCGTCCGTTAGAAAGAAGAACGGAATCGATGGCTAAACTTCCCTTAATTGGTTGTGTTAGTGAAATCAACTTAGTCCTAGCTGAAAAATCATGTCTTTCAGTTGTATTGTACATGTACACTGTATACTCTAATTATTAGAAAAGAAATCGTAACACATTCAATTTTTATTATTAACGCATTGATACAATATGTGTGGTTGGTGGTTGGCCTAGATTTGTTAGATTACCAGGCACTAATTGATTAAACTGCAGTAACTCCTTTGATGTTTGTTTTGAATTAGTCATTACATGTAGTTCTAGTGGTCAACACATGTACATGTATACAGCTGTACGTGCAACTGAACGCAGGAAATCAGGATAACTCAACAGGATGAATGTTACCCAAAACTGAAAAACAGTAGGAAGGAACAACAAGTGTGTACTCGTACATGTACATGTACATGTAGCAGGGGGTCATTTTTGTTCAGTCATTTCGTGCTGTGGTGTCTATTTCCCTACAGGACATGAAAATAGACCCAAATACCAGTGGGATTAGAAAAAAAACCGATTGTTTCTACAAATTCACCAAGTCCTTGGGGGTTTTTACAGGATGAAAATCTTACCATCTTTTTCGTTCTTTTTTGGGGTGGACATGAATTTACACCGAAGTACGAGTTCTGAAGCAAAAAAACCAGATCATTGTAGTCAATATTTTGCGTTTTAAAGCGAAGACGAATCCCATGACTTATTGTGTACATGTATCTAAATTATTGCAGCTTTATCGTGTTTTGTCTTAAGAAAATATCAAAGTTAATTTCTGGACGTTTTGCGAAATCAATTCATTGACAATTGAAATTGAACCTTGAGATTGAGTTTCAATATTGCATGTGTCGAAAATTCGCCACATTATAGACTACTGTATATAATGTAATGTGTAGTATGGCGATGATCGAACGTTTCTCCATTTTGACCTTTTCAGAAAATTTTCCGTTTATTTACCCTCAGGCGAAGGTGGTTCAAGGTTCTTCAGTGATTTACTCCTGATTGCGTCACATCAAGGAAAGTTTATTGCAATTTTTAATGTTCTATAGACAGGGTAATATCTCGCCTGATAAGCGTATACGCTGTATACTGTAATTTTATGCTGTGGAGTCGGAGCGACTGGTTCTCATTGGTTCATATTTGGTTATAGTGGTCCCAGGATAAGAGCAAAAATTTGGGCAGCCAATCATAGAAAATCGGCTTATCGATAGGTTCGTCCTGG
>JAQFYZ010002907.1:0-15126 GCA_034695085.1 Cylindroiulus punctatus | reverse complement strand
GTCCGCGCCCGGTTGAATTTGGAATACCGAATTTAGGTGGTTTGGCCCAACCACTGGATTCCCCAAAACCCTTTCCAAAATGCTAACAGATGTGACCAACCTCCTAAGACAACCAACAGCATGAATGCCAACCACACCAGGGTAAAGGTTACTACTGGATTATACACGTCTGTATAATCCAAACCAGGGCTTTACTGAAACCCCTTGGCAACCAGGCGTGCATGGTGCCGCACAACGACTCCTTTGGCGTTGTGCTTTAGGGCATAAACCCACCTACAACCGATCACCTTTTGACCAGGTCTAGGACGGACAGGCTTATATACCTTGTGTTTAAAGAGAGTTCGCAACTCTTCATTCATGGCTTCCCTTTATTTGTCTGCGACGAGGGCCTTTAAGCCTTCGGTGTCCACCAGATCAAGCACTGGCCCCGTTTTGTCCGTCGACAGTGAACTGTCGTCCTCGTCGGATGATGAGGTTAACTGACAGGCTTGGTTGACACGACGGCCAATGTCTGTGGGACTAGTCTCTAGCTTAGGGCTTCTTCAGGATTCTTGGGGGAGAAGTCAAAGTCAGTAATGGTAAAGAATAGATTCATTTCCTCTTAGTACTCTTGGATGAGTTTTAGCATCTTAAATCGCAAGCCTTCTTGGTTGTAATAGACGTCAGTTCTCTGACCTGTCTTCCTGGAAACGAGTACTCTCCACCAGAGTGGGACCTGTATGGTTGCCCATACATACCATTCTTTAGGAGTCAGGCCTTTTGGTTTCTGAACAACACCCAAACCAACAACCGGCCCGATGCAGACTCTTCCGAGTCCATAGATCTTAGAGGAATCACTGCGACGGAGATGAAGTTCTGTTTAATCCCTTTTTCCGGTCGCCAGCTATGTCCGTCTCGTCTATGCGGACTTGGGCCGTTTCCCAGACTTTGCCCGTCTAGTTGATGAAACGGTACCCTCTGGTGCTGCTGGAGTAACCAATCAGGATGCCGGTTATTGCAGTATCCTCCAGCTTGTCCTCCTAAGGCCCTTTGGGAAAAAGCCGTAGACCTTGCTCCCAATCCACCGGAGATGTCCGACGTTGGGAAAGTACCCACACATTCTCTCGAAGGGGGTCTTATACTCCAAGATTCTCTGTTAGACCCTATTCTTAAGGTACACGAAGATTGTGAGGAATTATGCTCAAAATATTTTGGGTGTACCTGAGTCATTGCGCATCGCTCGGATAGCCTTCAACGCAGTCTGGTTAAAGCGCTCTGCGATGACATTTAAATGGAGGTAGTGCAAGTTGGTGGTAACGTGCACGATGCCCATGTCCTGGTAAAATGTTTCGGACGCTTTGGAGCAGAATTCCCCTCCGTTGTCCGACAGGATGCGCTTGACTTTGTGGCCGGTTTGTCGCTCCATCCGCTGGATGTACACCTTAATGAATTCGAGTGCTTGGTCTTTTGACCTCATCGAGTACGACGAACACCAGTGGGTGAAGTCGTCAACTATGACAAGGAAGTGCTTAAAGCCTGACTTGGAAGCTATGGAATCAGGTCCTCATATGTCCGCGTGTACGAGTTGAAGGGGGGCTTTAGTCGAAATTTGGTCACAGGTCTGAGTGGATGGCCGGTTCGCTTTGCACTCCACGCAAATGGCACACGTTTCTTTAAGCTCGGTGATTGGTTTCATGCTGCGCACGGCATCACCGTTGGGCATGCGCTTGACCATGTCCTGCCCCGTGTGCCCGAGTCGTTGGTGCCAAAGCCGAAGCGAAACATCCTCAGCTTTGCTAAGACTTGGACGAGTATTGGTCTTAGTCACGGCCGCAGTTGGTTTCGTCGGTTTCGTCTTGCTTCCCTTGGAATCCGTCATTGAGCGTGCCTTCACCACAAAGTGCTGGCCCTTCTACCTCAAGACAAGGCATCTAATGGCCTTTGGAGTCATACGTCTGGAGGCGCTCCAGATCCCCAGCCCAGGTCGTCCCTGCTTGACGAGCTGACTGTGATGCGGAGATCAGGTTGCGAACGGCTCCATGTGCATATTACACATTGCTGACCGTGTACTTGCCACCGGCTACCGTAAAGGCGACGGTGCCCTTGTTAGCAATGCGTATGCTTCCAGTGTAGCAATGCAGAATTTGAGGTGAGCATGGAGCCAGGTCTGCAAACCAGCGCCGATCGCAGCAGACATGGATCGACGCACCCGAGTCCCAAATCTATTCATCGGTTGAGGTGGACTCGGTGCTCAGTGCAGCATAGAGTTGCTGCTGGAAGTTTCCACGGCCTTTGGATCTTCCTCGTTTACGTCCTCTACCTTTACCCCTGGTTAAGGGCTATCCCCTCACTTTGGATGCCGAGGAATTCGCACCTTGCGAGTCCGACGACCGGGCTAGCAGATGACCGGTTGTCTCCGCAGGCTCCTCCGGTCTCGTGGGGCAATCCCTCATCCAGTGCCCTCGCCCTCCACAGCAAAAGCAAGTGCCACTGGACTCGGTGGACATCTTGGTTGGCCTGGATCCCTATTTCCTTGTCGCGAGGACTCCTCCGTCGCCTGAATTGCTGGTTGCCGTGATGCCCATGTCATCAGCGTCACGGACAGCATGACATTGTCCGTGCCTCCACGATCAGGGCTTCCTTGACCCTCTTGAGGGTGAATTCGGCATCCGGCCAAGCGTTGATCATCTGAATTTTGAGGGCAAAGCTCGCCGGCAATCCCCTCAAAAGTTGGAAGGACATCAACCTGTCCGACAACGGTTCTTTAGTATCACGAAATTTGCTGGCCACATTCTCGACGCGGGCGATGTAGGCCTTAACGGATTCCTGAGGCTCTATCTGGAGCAAGAAAATCTGGCAAAAAAGTTGCCAGACCCTCTCCCGTGTCGTGGGTTCATACGTCTCGAATGTGTTCGAGGACCTTGTGGCATTCCAACCCTGATGTCCGTCCCTCAAAGAGTGTCTGGTGGATGCGGGGTGGGACTGAGAAGTAGATTATGGAGAATGTATTTCCGCAGCGTTCGCAAAACTTGGTAAGAGTTTTTTTGTCTTCAGTTGGTGCGGGCTCCTCGCGGTTAAGTTGGACGTACTCTAATAGGGACTGGTGCATTATAGCAACGTCGAGGTCTCTATGCCAGGTTGCGTAGTTGATCATCGAGGTGGGCTGTAGATACCCTACTAGCGCCCTCGGGCGACGAAACGGAGAAGCGTTCACTCTCCATGGCCTAAAAGAAGCTTGCTAATTATTTGGGGAAAATGAAATACAAGACAAATTATGACACCCTGCAAAAGCCCAAAGAAAAACCATGTACAAACACCAACTTACTCCCCGCAGTGCAGCTGAGCGCTGAAAAAAAGTATAAAATGAAACACAAAATGTTCAGCACTAATTGCTGCTGCACTCGGCTGGAGGCATACGCGTCGATGGCGTCGTGCACCAGAGGAGGCGCCGCCGGTGTCATTCGAGTCACGGGCGTCATCTGCTTGTGGAGGCGTTGCTGGCGTCGTCCGGGCGGCAATGGCGTCGCAGTTGTTGTACGCCGAGGAAGGCATTGCTGGTGTCGTCCGAGCGGCGGGTAACATACGAGCGAAAGTAAAATTGGTCGCAGCTTGGCAAACGTTTTCAGGGTTGAAAGTCTTGAAGAGGGTTCCTCGATATTGTGGTAGTGGGGAAAGGCTGGCGATGGCCTTTCACTTATGGATATGCCCCACTTACCACGCACATGGTCCTTGTTGGAGTGTGGTTTTTGAAACCACGCTTTGCTACCACTTGGTCGTATTTTCGTGTTTCCCCCTTGAAATAATCCATGGAAAGGCTGTCTAACAATGAACAGGTGTTTAATTGCACAACCAGGTTACAACCAGATCGTAGTGGCCACCTGACATGGAGGAAGCTGAGCACGAGCATCCTGGCCAAGACAAAAACAAGATGGCGTCAACAGGAAAAAACTTTGTTGGTCAGCTGATCAATGCGATCAGCTGACACTGCACCCAGCATGCACTGCGAGGGCAGCTGTGTGCCAGGGCGGGGAATTTGAAATGGGGGAAGAAAGTTCATTTCGGTTTCGTCACCCGCGCCCTATCTTATTTTGGAACTTGGACTGAGTGGTCCAACCACTAAATTGAAAAACCCAAACCCTTTCCAGAATAACATCTTTGTAGGTTACTCTAGTGACCACAAAGCTTGGCGGTTCTACACACTGTCCAACAACAAAATTGTTGACTCAAGGGACGCGGAGTTCCTTGGTGATTTCCTGACTCCGGCACACAAATTGTAGAGTACGATCTTCAGGAGCACATAGTCGAGCTTCTGTCCCAGGGAGGTCAGAAGGTGGGGTGGCGCCAGCGGAGCCAGCTCAGCAGTTGCCTGCAACGGGGGAGTTGTAGGCTGTCAAACCTGCTGGCTGGAAACCAGTGCCCTCACCAATGAGTGTCCAACCAGTGGCACCTAGCAATGGAAAACCAGTTGGTGCCTAAAGTGACTCGACTGCTTAGCAACCCATTTAGACACAGCAGCCCAGACGAACTGACGAAATTGCCATGCCCTTTGGCAAATGTACTGCCAACCAAAGGAGGAAGTGCATCACAGGGAAGCAACGTCCGTAGGAGACGGACTCGAGCCTCCAGATGACTCGCTGGCCTAAGCCCTGTAAACACACACCCATCTGGAAGTTGGGCTACCTGAAGCAGGCGATGGCCAGTCAAGATGAGGCCCCTACAGCAAAGAGCAAGGCACCACCGGTGTTCTGACGCCATGCTGAGCAAAGTCATCATGGGGAAGAGCTGCAAGGGATGCAGCCACTTCCGGTTTCCCCAAATCTTTAGGACCCAACCACTGTCGCCAAGGCAATGGCTGGCTCCAACAGGGCGGAATGGAGGGAGGCCCTCCTGGAAGAATTCCGTGCTCACCTGAAGTCAGGAACGCGGGAGATTACGATGCCTGTGGACAACAGGTGCCTGATTGGGAGCAAGGCAGTTTTTAAAACAAACTTGAACGCCGATGGGACCATTGAGAGGAGGAAGGCTAGGCTTGTCGCCAAAAGGCTTTACCAAAGTCCCGGGGCTCGACATTGATGAAACGTATGCTCCATTCGCACGCTTCACATCAATCAGGACCATGATGGCCATCTCCGCTGCTGATAAGTTGGGCGTCGATCAGATGGACGCCATAGCAGCGTACCTGAATAGGGAAATTCAGGAGTCTCTATGCATGGAGGTCCCAGAAGGGCTTCCTGCTGCTCTCCAGGCCATCAAGGAGGAAAATGGCGCCCTATCTTTGACAGCCAAGGAATGGCTGCAAAAATTAGGAACCGGAGGGGGAAAAGTGTGCAGGGCCTGAAACAGTCAGGTCGGCAGTGGTACAAGAAATTGGACCACCAGCTACGCCTACTTGAAATAGGGCCTACAGCAGCTGACCCCTGCATATACGTAAATCAAATTGGGTTCTCCTTGGTCATCCTTACGATATACATGTATGTGGACGACATCCTCATTGCTACCAATAGCAATGAGTGGATGAACCACACAAAGTCCAGCCTTTGCCAGATGTTCGAAATGAAGGACCTGGGGAGGATCCATTTTTGTCTTGGTGTGGAGTTTCACCAAGATGAAGAGTCAAAGGAGATTCGGTTGTGCAAGCGGAAATATGCTGCTGCAGTGTTGGAGTGCTTCAACATGCCCCAACCGATCCTAACACTAAACTGACGCGGATGGAGGAGTCTTCTAAAGAGAAGGATGGCCATGCATTTCCCTACCAGAGTCTGGTGGGGTCTCTCATGTACCTGGCTATCTGCACACGCCCAGATCTGGCGTTTACTGTGTCCATGTTATTCTAGTTCAACCTGTGTCACAGGAAGCCTCATGTGGAGGCTGCAAAACAGACGCTGAAATATCTTCAAAGGACAAAGACTGCCACCATCACCTACACATCCGGTGAGATCAGCCGGGTCGTCTATGTGGATGCTGACTGGACTGGCAATGCTGTGGATCACCGCAGCTACACCGGATATGCGTTCTGTTTGGGTGATGCAGGAATCAGCTGGGAGGTGCAGAAGCAGAGAACTGTCGCGCTCTCATCAACTAAGGAAGAGTACATGGCCCTCTTCCGACAGTGCGAAGGAGGCCATCTACCTCAGTCGACTGATGGAAAACATTCAGCAATGTACAAGAAAGAACCCTGTAATCGTTTACAACGACAATCAGGGCTCACACAAGCTGGCCTGCAACCCTGTGTTTCACTCCAGGACAAACACATTGACGTGAGACATCACTTCATTCGTGGGGCCCTGGAGGAAGGCCACGTCGACATAAAGTACATGGCCACCGAAAAAATGCCAGTAGATTTGCTGACAAAAGGGTTGCATGGGCCAGCTCATGCAAAGTGCTTAACGGGGCTTGGAATCACCTTTCCCAAGTGAAGTTTGCCAGATGTGCTGTTTTGAGAGGAGGTGTTGGAATGGACAAAAGCAGCACTGATGGCTGCAGTAAGAGGGGTTTCCTAGGGGATAACTACGTTTTTTTTGGCCCTTACACCCCTCTGGACTGATGGAACAGGACATCCAGACTTCACTGAATGAACTTTGAGCATGTAGAGTTATGCCCCTGAGTGTTGTTTTCACTGTGACGTGCTTATTTGTATTTATTTGTGAAGGCGGGCGCAAGTATGGCTCGCGCAATTTAACACCTCCGCTAATCCAGCAATGACCTGGAACTGGAACCACATTTAACAGAACAAGGGAATGTTTGTCTAGGTTTCCAGCCAGAACCATCATTGGGGCAATGTTGGTTCGTCCGGGAAATCGATTCAAACTTCGCATGTGAAGTGATAAATTTCATGTTTTTGGCACGTAGCGGTGTTTGCAGATTCCGCAGTAACCGCATGTCCTACCGTGAGGTTAATGGTGTCAGTTTTTAGCCCTGGGTTTCGTGGACACGTGTAACTCAGTTTTTAAGTTCGTGGGACCCAGGGTTCAGGAGCTAGAGCCGAAAGTCCAGGAGTGCAAGGAAGGCCTAATTTAAAATGGCCGCCAAATTCAAATGTTTTTGGACTCTAATAGCCCCTAGGCACTTGTGAGTGTAAGGGGCCGTGACCAGGGTCCTTTAGCCCTGGCCCTGGTGTGGGACCTCGCCTTCAGAGGTCCCTGTATCCGAGGGGCCGGGGGCGTTCAAGTATTAAGGAACAATACTTGAATTTGCCCATCGGAATTTTGGAGGACATTTTAGACATGGCCAGCACTTTCGGTTTCCATGGAAACCAGTGACTTCAAGTTAATTTCGCGTAAAATATATTGTATGTGGGTCGTTGGTTACTGGCTCCTAAAAGTGTACATTCCTGCCAGACTGGCATTTAGGTCATTTCTCCCCCTCTTTAACAGATGGGATTACAGACGTCAGCCTGGCTGATCTCCTGCACCTGTTTTTAAAGCCAACGTCACTTCCCCTGGCCAACAGAGTTTCTTGGTGTTCTTGGTATTTCCAAACTAGTGGCCATAGCGGAAATTGCTCTGGCCGCCATGATGTTCTTTCTTTCTTCCTGCTGGACTTTCTTGGGGAAGGGCGTGTGCTGCCTTGGCTCCCGTTTTGGACAAAGGCGAGATGGCTTGGCAGGTTTCATGTAAGGGTAAATATATTCGCGGATATTTGAATTAAGTATATTAATTCAATGCAACGTATTTATGTATTTTAGAGTCGTAGCGCCCCCTTCCTATTGAAATGTTTGTTTTTCCTGAGGAAAGTGTTTTAGAAGAGAACTCAAATAAATCATATGGCGCCAAGTTTTGTGTAAAGGGTGAAGTTCATTTCGAGATTTTTGCATGCGAAATAAAAGTGTTTTTTTCAGAACACGCACTTCCGGTTCCAAACAAGATGAGACGTCATAGTTTGTTGCTATAAAGAGAAGACATCTGAGTAAGTTTTTGCACAAATTTCTTTGCTTGTATTCTCGAAGCAGCCTTCGAGCAAAATGCTAAATATACTTTTGTAGCACTACGGGTCACCAGGCCTGGGGTTAGTGTGTAGCTTGTCCTCTCTATGAGCTGGACTCAAACAAGGCCAGAGGAGTGTTCTGATTTTACTTATATTAATATCTGGGACTCTGAGGTTGTGATTCCCTTCTTGTCCCAGGTGCAGTGTAAATTTAAAGTTAAGTAACTTCAACATACTACGCGAGCCCGTGCGTTTTTCATGGGCATAGTGCGGCCCAAGTGTTCTGGGTTTGTCCAGCAAAATTTTCGGTTTTGTACACCGGTTATTAAGACCGGAAATCGCAGGTAAAGCTCTGGAAAAGTGCTAGTTGTTTGGGGAAAAACACTTTCTTTGCAGATCGAGTAAATAAGTACCCACATAATAACAACAACAATATGTACAGTATGTCACGTTGAGCCAGCTCTTCAGTGTGAGACCTTGGGTTTGTTCAGGTCGAACCTCACCAAATTGCCTTTTTTAACTTTGACCTACCCCGACCTTAGCCTGGGGCCTGCTTGCCTAAAACAGGTTCATTTAGCATTAGGTTTTTGACCCTTGGCCATCAATGCATCGATTGCCAGGATCATTGCAGCATCAACAAGTAATTACAAATTTCAGACTGGCTTTCTTCTTTTTGCCACAAATTTTTTGACCAACTGAAATTTTCCAAATTCATGACGTCATCAATTTTTCACTGGCCACTTCTTGGACGCCATTTTACTTTTGACCAAAACAGATACAGGTAGTTGGACTTCAGCTGTTGTGAAGGCAACAAGCCTGCCTGCCTCTACCACTTCAGACATCATGCAGCCATCCAAGAACTACCCTGAGCTGAGTGAGCTCTGACTTGCACTCGACCTGGCCTTTCTATGGGACCCATTCTCCTGCATCCAAATGCCTATGCTGGACTTCTTGAAAACGAACAATTTTGAAGGTAATCACATTGGACCTGACGAGATCCCTTTATGTGGAAAAACTAATCTACCTTTTCATAAAGGCAAGCCTGAGGTTCATCCAAAATGAATGAACCTTATCTGAGCTCAACTCCTGGGCTATTTATTATATTCGTCCTTGGATATGTCTACCTGCATTCTTTGATGATATAAGCCATTCCTGTGTACTTGCATTTTGCCTTGTTTCGATGCACTCTTCAGTTACTCAGTGCTTCTTATACAAGGGCTTACTGTCCTAGTGCTCCTTGTTCCCAACCTTGCCGTCTCGGTATCTTCCTTGTACCGCCCGTGAATTTGATGTTTACCGAGGACATTCTAAAAGGGGATGAAACCCCTCTTAAGCCTACAAGTACCCTACAACTGTTCGGGGCAACTGACTTAGTTTTGCTGTGACCCTAATTTCGAGCCAACCACGAACCGGTTCTAGACTTTTTGCAGACAAATGTTTTCCGTGGAAGAGAACTTCCTGGATTATTCGGATAAGACTCCAACTCGGATACTCAGACGAATTTCCAATCGAGTAATGAGTACTGTATTGCTACTACTTTAATTGATTTTCATGTAGTTGACACGTATGATATGTCGGTTGTAGGCGACCTGTTTATTGTGTTGAACATATGCTTTTCTTTGATCCTCGTGTCAGGCTATCTCACTGGTTTGATTGACCCAGCACGTTCTCTCCTCCCTTCTTTTGTTTTGCATTTCGAAATGACTATGCCCATCGAATATTGACACAGAGGAATGCTCAAAGAAATTAAAATATTTCGTTTACTTTAACACCTGGCTTTAAAATTCTCTCCAGTCACGCCCAACGACGCTTTTAACCTGCTCTATCTTAAGACTTCCACTGCGCTACCAGCTCCCAGTTTTACACACAACCCTGATTCAATAAAATCCAAACATTTGGAACTATAATATTTGTCAAATACACTTTTTGTTCCACGAATTTTACAGCATGGGGAAAATAAATAAATGCAAGCTGTTATTTCTTCAGCTATGGGGTGATGACCAAATTCAGATATCAAATAGACAACTTCTGCTCAAGTTGTTCTACTTCAAATCCAAGGGTTCTCTGTTGATATCAATTTTATTTCTATAAGGAAACTGCATTTCAGCGTTTTGCATTCCATGTTTTCGAACAAGATACATGCTTTTAGGTTAAAATGAACAAAAGCAGCCAACCCAAGGACTCAAAATCCAGGTACAAATGCATGATGCTCCTGAGACAACTGCATATACAGGCTTTTCCTTTAACCTCTGTAAGATATCTTAAGTATGGCACTTGCATTATTTTGGAAAACAAGCATATGTGCCCATTTTATGGTGCATAAGCTTCATGCATTGAAGCAGGATGTGCTTTCATTCCCATCAACAATTTATTAAACCAACTTGTCAGGAGGCCTGACACAATAAAAGGGAGGCACAGATATAAAAACGTGTGCATGTGCATGTCATTTAGTCAGATTTAACTAATTGATGTTAACATATTGAATCCAGAAACATTTTTTAAACATTCTCTATTGTAATGCTTAGTGTTCCTAAGCAAACATTCACTATTTTAATGCTTAGTGTTCCTAAGCAAATTGAGTTTTCAGATTTGGGAGTAGTGCAAAGGAGGTTCGTAAAAACTGAATGATGATGGATTATACAGGGTGTACTGATATGGTTTGGCCAAAATGACAGGGTAGGTAGCTGGTGATATGTGGAGTATAAATACTATTGAACAGGGGCACTCCTTATCATTAGCAACGTGCAACCACATGTTGACATAAACCACACGTTTTTGCTTAGAAATTAAACATGGCTAGCACATCTTATTGTTTGTGGTTATCTGTTAGCAGGTCGCTGGTAGTTATAGTTATGCACTGTTGCACGATTTGGATGGCGCCAATTCGGGTACATCAGTCTGTACAACCGCTCAGCCGCTCGTGCATGTTTTCTCATTTCCCCATAAACGAGGTGCATATCGGCAAGTTCACCAACAGTAAATGGCTCTCCCATGTCTCACTCTGACCAAACACAACCTTTGGCACGTGCATTGCGTAACTATGGGTACCAGTGACCTGATAATAGATAAGCACAGACAATAAGATGTGCTAGCCATGTTAAATTCCAAGCAGAAACGTGTGGTGAATGTCAACATGTGGTTGAACGTTTCTAATGATAAAGGAGTGATTTGCACCCCCTGCACATTAGTATTTTTACTCCACATATCACCAGCTACCTACCCTCTCATTTTAGCCAAACCATATCGGTACACCCTGTAGAGGGTTAAAGGTCAGCAAGGAAGAACATCCATTGTTTGTTTTTATAATAAATGTCCATTATCCATGTCTGTTAAGGGCTATTATAGGCCGGTTGAAAAATCCCTGTGGATTTGGGGATTTTTCGCCTACTTTGTACAATGTCTCGTCCACGAGCGCAAACCTTGCTCCGAATTGTCGCGAATTACGCCCTTTATTATTAAACGTTGAAATAAAAACGGGAAAAATTCGTGCTTACGTCATCAAATAATGCCAGTATGACCCTTGGGCATAATGTGATGAGATGAGAGCACCATGTCAACTCCACAAGTGATGAAATACTCCAATGAAGAAAATGCACTGAAGCTGTGGAAAAAAAGTGAAGATGACATGGCAGGCAAGACTAATGAATTAAGGGTAATTCTACTAAGTGAATTAACATCTTTGAACAAGAAAAAGGATGAAAGTATTGACAGTTGCATGAACAGAGCTGAAGCACTTTACACCAAATGCATCAATGTGGGCAAGCAAATAGAAGATCACGAACTGCACTACTTCACTCTACAATGTGTACGAGATGAATACAACTTAGCTGTAAGAACTTTGGACGGAAAACCTGGTCTGACGATGACAAAAATAGGAGAGCAACTGAAGAAGGATGAAAGTTATTAGAACAAGAATAAAGAAGAGCACCACAACACGAATGGAAAAGAGACAGCTTATCAAGTGAAAGAAAAGCATTCAAATGTAAGGAGGAACGATAAGAAATGTTTAAATTGTGGAAAGGCCGGCCACATGGCAAAGGATTGCTGGGACAAGTCGAAGTGTTTCAACTGTAATGGATTTGGACACTTATCAATGGAATGTAAGAAACCAAAAAGAAAGGAAGACGTGGCAAAGCAAACTTCAAAAGAAGACAGCAATAAACATGAAGAAGCATCTACTGCTTCAAATGATGAAGAAGCCAGACAGTGTACCAGATCTCCCAGTCAGCAGGCAGAGACGTTAACCAAATGACCAACCTGCTTGCTTATGTTTTGTTACTTTAATATTCAAGTTAGCAACAGTAATTAATTGTTTATGCACAGCATATATTTCCCAGATATATAAACGTATATGTAATGTAAATGCAGAAAATATATTATAAATATAATATGTTTTGTAACTTAAGAATATATAAAATGTATATTCCTAAAATATATTATGCATATGCATTGCCTCATTATATATTTGTAGAAGATATTTTTATATATTATGAATCATAAAGCATCATATATGTTAAGTATATTCCAGATATATGCAAGTATGTTATAAATATATTATGTACATATTATTTTCCATATGGGAGAAGCTTTTTAACAAATTGTTTTTTTTATATATTACAACCCTCTAAGGGGTTAAACATAGGGGTGGGTAAATACCTCTCCCGAACCATTAGGGCGAGAACCTTGAAATGTTGCATGCATGTTCCTTAGGTGCCAAGAATCTTTTTAGCAAAGCCTTTTTTGTATTACCTCACACTAAGGGGTTAAACAGAGGGTACAACTTCAAATGCAACCGGGCCGAGTCTAGAGGGCCTTGCCCATCCGAAGGATGGGCTGGTCCGCTAGTATAGAATAAATACCTGAAATATACGGTAAATGTTCTGCAACTCTATAAAATGTACAGAAAATATATTCTTTCATTAATGGAAAATAAACAAACATCATCAACTGAACTAACACTTATTAAAAAAAATGGTTGTAAATTATACATGCTGACATTGTAAATGTGATAGTCATGTAATCAAATTATGGCATTTTGTATGTTTTACTATTTTATTATTAAAGTTTATTTCATCAAATCATTATTTGCTTTTATTATTTCCACAATTTCGAACAGTAATTGTTTAAGTAAAGTATACATTTCCCACATATGTAATAATATATAAAATGTATATTCAATACATATATTCTGAATATGCATTGCTACATTATATAATTGTACGAGGTATTTGTCATATATTATAAATATAACATGTTTTGTAATATATATGTTTAGTATATCACAGATATATCCACATATATCTTTGATATATTCACATATATCTTTGATATATTATATGCATATTATTTTCCATATGGGAGTCATGCTTGCTTCCTAACTTTTTTTGATAAAACCTTTATTCCTTTAACCTTTATTACATTGAACCTTTGTACCCTGCAACAAAAATGGACCCGCTTGTGTAACCAAATGCTCTTGATTGTTAGTACTCCTGCACTTCTGCACATGCACCTCTTGTATGGCGAAACCAGAGGTAATGCGCAAGAGTAGCAAGCCGCTCAGCGGTCGTACTGCGAGATGTAGCCACAATATCATCTGCAATAATTTATATTTTGTTAGTGAAGGAAGCATTTGCACCCACATTCATTTGTCATTAATTTGTCACAATTAATTTGTATTCATTTTTTATCCTTACACCACCAGCTACAAACCCTGTTACTTTGGCATTATAATTTTGGTACACCCTGTATATACCACAAGATTTTCAACATATCAAAAATCCACATTCCCAGAAGCAAATTTATAAATTGTTTTTCCATAAACACCAATCCCATATGGAAGAGAAAGGCAGTTAGATATGCAGTTAATAAAGTGAATTAAAAATACATGTAGATTGGCACATTCATCTACATTGAAAGAAACCTTTTCTGGTATATGCATAATGTTACCTGCACCTCCAGATTATAGCACCCATGCTACGATTTCTGTTTGTTATACCCAATTAACTGGACCCGTGGGAGGCCACGGACACATAAAAGAGTTTGGGGTGCTGGGTGTGGCTGTTTCCCTTAGACCTCCTTGAAGGTGTTTTGGATCAATAAAGCAGCCCACATAACATGCACAGGTCAAATAGGAAATTAATGAAATTCCCCAAAATATTGTTGAAATTGTCCAAAATTCTTGAATTTGAGAAAAGAGGAGTCAGTATGCCGATCAAGCATGGGTTTAATTAGTTTTCTTTCCCCGCAACATAAACAAATTGTGATACTGAACTAAAACACAGAATTATCAGAACTCCATAGAAAACCCCAAAGCCTACTTAAATTCACATCAAACTATCAAAACAACGCCAAAGGTCCCACTGGCTTTTTTTGATGACGTAAGTGCACATTTTTCTCATTTTTATTTCATCATTTAATATTAAAGGGCGTAATTCGCGACTTAACGGAGCAAATTATGCACCTAGTGGACGAAACATTGTACAAGGTAGGCAAGCAATTTAACGGTTTTATTTATGTGTTAACATAAACGTAGTGCACAAGGTATTTTGAATGGTGTGCATGGGTGTCCCAAAAGTCACACCGCTTTTTGAAACGGCTTAGATTGGCCCTTAAGGAACGCACATGGAAAATATGATGGTTGTAGATCTAACGATTTTGGAGATGTATTTATCCACCCCTCTGTTTAACCCCTGTGTGATGGGGGGGTTGGTCACTCGAAAGAACACTTTGTTAGAAATGTTCTCGGCACCAAATGAAATAAATAGGAAAATGTGAAGGTTGTAGCCCTAACGGATAAGGTAATATATTTACCCCTCTTTTAAAACCCCAACAAGGGGGCTACGATAAAATCCTTTCTTAAATAGTGGGTTTGGCCTCCAAGGAAAGTGCATGCAAAATTTCAAGGTTCTAGCCCTTACGGTTTGGGCTGTGCGATGATTGTCTCTCAGTCACCTTGTCTCTCTATATACATACACCGTATATAGATTTTAATAACCCATTGCCTGTTCATTACATGTAATAAATAGGGCCTGTTGTGAAATGTATTTTTCAATTATACAGAACAGTTGCATTTTCATAATTATAAAATGCATTGTGGAACAGATTTCAAATCAAGTTTATATTTGAAACAATGTTTCATGTGAGACCTTCCCTAGTAACACGTTATGTTGGGCCAACGTTGGAAACACGTTGGCACAGTTGGCAAAAGGTTGGCATTGGAAAATG
>JAQFYZ010002906.1:0-15127 GCA_034695085.1 Cylindroiulus punctatus | reverse complement strand
TTTTGCTGTAAAATCAGGGAAAGTCAGGGAAAATAAGTTTTTTCAACAAAATAAAATTGAAAAATAAATTTCATCCCGAAAAATACCAAAAAAAATAATTTTTTACATGTTTATTAATTATTTGGAGATTTCTTGCTGCCCCTAACGTGGGGCAATCACTACCAGCCTTCGAGCTTTGCTTGACAGCCCGCCTTCGGGCCTTTTGATTTTCAATTTTCTACACTGAAAAAATGTATTAATTTAGTGGCGAACCATCTAAATAGTGGTGAAATTCCATGACCGGGACGTGTCTGTTCAAGCTCTCCAGGTCGAAAAAGTGGGCCCATGGAATTTGCATCTGGGGTCCCAAGTCCTTCGATTTCCAGTGATACAAAGGGCCCCACGGGGGCAGCACTAGGACCCAGTCGTCGCCCAGCTGACGCAGTTTCAAAACCATGTTGGCCATCCGCATGTAAACGTCGCGTCTCAAGTTGAAGCCTTCGCTGTGGTTCACTTCGTACAGCAAATACCTAAAAATTAGTCAAAAGTTTTAAGTAAACATGATTGTGAGACTGCTCATGTTATGTTACTTCACCATGCTTCACATTGCCCAAAAATACGCACATCGACTATAAATCCTAGCAATTTTATATTTTGCGTTTTGTCTTACTGCAGGGTTCATACTCAAATTTACAAAGTCATCTCCCTGACTTCCCCTGACCAACCCAAGTAAATTTCCCTGACTTTAGTGAAAACAAAGATCACTCGTTATGCTTCATTTTTTTCAAACATTTGCAAACTTTTTGCAAAAAAAAATGCAAAATAAGTGAACCGGTTTTTGTCAAAATTTTGCAAACAAATGAACTGGTATTTACAATTTTTTTTGCAAACAAAGGGGAAAACATAACCGTTTTTTAAAAAATATTGCAAAAAAATGCAAAAAAGTGAACCGGTTTTGGTCAACATTTTGCAAACAAATAAACTGGTATTTACAATTTTTTGGGAAACAAATGTAAAAAATTAACCGTTTTTTTTTAAAAATATTGAAAAAAAATGCAAAAAATTGAACTGGTTTTTGTCAACATTTTGCAAACAAGTGAACTGATATTTACAATTTTTTTTTGCAAAGAAATGGAAAAATTGAACCGGTTTTCGCAAACATTTTGCATAAAAAGCATCCAATTTTCGCGAATTTTTTGCAAAAAAATAGGTTTTCACTGCAGCCATCCCCCCTGACCACGAACCCCCCTAGAGAAATGTTCTAGTTACGCCAATGGACATGTTTGTCAAAATTATGCAAACAAATGAACTGGTATTTACAATTTTTTTTTGCAAACAATTGAAAAAAATTAACCATTTTTTGAAAAATTTTGCAAAAAAATGCAAAAAATTGAACCGGTTTTGGCAAAATTGACAAGAGGGGTAAAGCTAGTACATTTTTGAAAATCATTGGGAAAAAAGAGGGGGTTAGGTGGTTATTGCAGAATAAGCTAAGATATTTTTGCATTTCAATATTGTGGATTTCTCCAATATTTCATGTATAACAGACTATATAAACTGACTGATTTACCAGCAAACATCATAGTTTTCCCTGACTTTCCCTGAATTTCCAACAAAAACGTGATTTTCCCTTACTCTCCCTGACCATTTTGCCCTTCCATGACTTTCCCTGACAATCCCTGACTTTGATGAATCCTGTACTGGACACCCTGTATGCGTGTCTAACTTTGTGACTCACCCTGTATGTAAACTATTTGGTTGTCATGGTGACCATTGGCAAGATACACGCCTTAAACCGTTGTGACCTCAAAACGAGCCAATCATATCGCGTGTGCCTCCCTGCGGCTTTCCTTGTTTTTTCTTAGTTCTTACCTTCGCCGCTTGGCGCCGCCAGCTGCCATCCGTTGTTGTTCGAAGCTTCCAGCGTTGAAAACGAAGTCGTCTTCTGGGTCGTTTTGCGAAGATAGTTGGGTATTTATCGCGTCCAAGAAGAGGCAGATCGTTAGTATTACCAGAATAACTTTAGACGCTGTTTCGCACGCCATGGTCACAGAAATTCAGTATATTTTAACGCGCTGGTAGTCACATAGAACTTTCTGGAGTTTTTCGAATGCTACGTTAGTCTAGCTGCAACCAAATCTTAATCTTAATTAGTTTTAGCGCTGTTTTTAAATAAGATTCCGATATGTTTGAACGCAAAATGTATTTTTGTGAGTGTGTCATGGAGGGATCGTTTTGATAAATGTTTTTCATTACATGTACAGGGCCACAATCTAGGCTCACGTATGAATCGAATATTCGCAAGGGGACGTTCTTGTATTACTGTCATCATTGTTAGGGAGGGGGTGGCAAAAAACCACACATGATGACAGTGAGGGGAGGGGTTTTTGTAAATGTTTCATGAAATACTTTGGTGAAGTCCATGCACACATCGCGGTAGACCGAGCAGGTTGGTCATCGTGGACTCGTGCGATCCGATGAAGTGTTTGGATTTACGAGAAAAGCCAAAAAAGACGATACTCAATACCGGCGAATGCCTTGTTCACATCTGGATTTAAAACCGGGAAGTCTGGGAGATCTGGGGTTCGCTCCCCGGGTCGGCTGGCCTCGCTGTGGTTTTCGTGGTTTCCACAGCCCTTGGGCGAATGTCGAGGTCAGTTCCCCTTCCAAATCGGCCACGACCGTCCCAGTCCCTTCTCATATTTGATTTCTTCGCCGTGCTTGTTTGCTAGTTTCATCTTGTTTCCTTCTCGCAGTTGTTTCGCAACGCCGTTGTTGATATGTTTACGTCGCTGTTCGGGCGCCATTTAGCCTTGTAGGCCTTGCGCCCTAAATCCTCATACACACACACACACATTTTGGTAGAAAGAATGCGTGAAAATGTCATGGGAACTCGGAGTTGAGAAAAATGTTATGCACCAGACATGTTTTATAAACACACATTTATTCATTTGTGTTACGTCCAAAAGCGAGGCATAATTTAATAAGGTTATTTACTGGGGGATTCCGCGTCCAACCCAACATTCGTTTCCGATTTCTTTTGCTTGGTGTTCCCGTGGTGGCTGTTACCGATGGTGCCTTCTTCGTCCACCAAATTCTGGCTGAACTTCAAGGTTCCCTTCAAAATGTCTCTGACCTGCTTCATGCCTGCCAGAGCAATCAGCATTTCGTCTTCGTTTTCGAGACGTTGTTTCAAAATGCACTCCTGTAGACTGTCTACGTTAAGAAAGAAAAAGATTTCGTGTGATGAATGATCGTGCAGCATAATTCGACCGTGAAAAAACTGATATTTTTGCAGCGCAGCATACTCAGAACTTTATCTGAAATTCTGAGCATTTAACAGTTAGTCATAATTTCCACTTCTGTGCTCTTACCGATATGACTCGTCATTTTCACGGCGCAGTATGAACACATAGACTTCATGCTTTTCACCTCGCTGTGGAGATGTGCCAAACCTTGAGGTGAAACCTAAATTAAAAGATAATTGAATTCATCTTTATACGCTTTGAAAATAATTCTTACCAAAAGTTTTACAAAACAAAACATTTTTTGAATACTTTGGAAATTGAAATTGACAGCTAGCAATTTGGTCAAGTTTCTCAATAATTTATCTACAAAAAGTTTTTTTTCTGTAACTGAAAGTTCATATAGTGAAATGTTTGTTTCTACATTTTGAAGCAGTTCCAAAAATCAGGCTCATTTTAGGGTTTCTCTTTCAAGCATAAATACTAGTCGCGATAACTAACTTGTCTCTGGTTCCCCGGTTTCTTCTGGGTCTGGATCTGGACGAATTCGTGTCTGGCCGGTTTTTCGGGCGTGCCGTAGCTTTCACTGGCCGCGTGTGCTTCCTGTCTGTTGCGGTTTCCGAACGACCGAGGCAGGGTCATTGATTTCTCCTCGAACCTTCCGACCTGGATGGTCTTCATCTCGGTTTCTATTTCGGTCAGTGCCGGATTCGACCTGGAGATGGACGCGCTGTTCTCGAGGTCCTGCGTCATCCTGTGCATGACCGACTCCGCGGCGTCTACGTGAACGTACCCTGCTGAAATCCGAAGCAAATGCGAGATTACTGGATGCGATCCAATGGCCGATGAAGGTTTGCTTTCATTTACCATCGTCCGTGGTCAGCGAGAGCGGTTCCGTCGTTGCAGGCTCACTGGCCGACTGCCCGCTCTTGGACGCAGTTGCGGGGTAGTTGGCCGGCGCCACCACGAGGCTCTTTGGACGGTTGGTCACCTTGCGCGTCAGCGACGATATGCCGGACAGCACGCCAGTGTTGTTCGCTTTCCTGATTTTGATAGAAACGTAAAAATTCGGTTATTTACCGACACGAGTTTAACCATCGTCTGCTAGATTTGTTGTCGTACGTGTTTGGGCTTCTTCCATGAGGTGAGGACCTGGACCTCTGACCTAGCGGCGCCCGGTGGATGTCCGGCCGACCACCAACAGTCGGGACGTGACGAAGCATGTGGTGGGTGTACCCAGTCGGCTTCGGGTGTTTCTGCAATCATAAAAGAACCGCTTGAAATGCTCGAACTGCGTTCGAAAGTGCGCGCGTCAGACTTACCCTGGGGTCTCTCAAATGCAGCGCCATGTCGATGATGTAGTGGACGTCCGTAACTGTCGGGTACCGCATCAGGTACCCCAGGCAGGTGGCGTAGTCGCTGGACAGAACTGAAAAGTATCGCGGTTTTCATTAGTGACTGAAAACCGGATGCACTAATAGTTCTCAAATGATGAAGGGGAATAATATGGAGGTATAATACAGGGATGTGGCCGATGTGACAATTTCTGTAGAAAATGGAAAATAATGTGACAAATGCAACAAATAAAGAGGGAAACCTCTTATGTATGACCTATCTGTAGAATTCTAAGGGAGACTGGGCTCAAAAAAAGTCTGTTGTTGAAGAGGAAATTACCAAAAAGAAGGAAAAAGCCCGAAAAATATTGCATGCAGGAATGGAGATGTTACGTGAGGCCTGCAGTACTAGCCGCACAGATATTGTAAAAGTAGAAGCTGCAAATGCCATCATTCAAAGCGGCAAGGTGGCAATAGAGCTTGCTGATGAAAATTTGAATCAGTTATCCAAAACGTGTGTAAAATGGAAAAAAAAATGAATGAAATGTAACATTTTTGCAGATACAGTATATTTTGTGAGAATTTTGATGAACTAAAAATCAATTACATAACATTTGCATGTAACAAAATGTGACAAATGTCCAATTCTTGGATGAGACAAAATGTGACATAGCTGGCCACATGTCTGTATAATATTGAATAGAGGTTCTTACGCGGGGCCCTGATGTACACGAGCATGGATATGAACACGTAGTCGACCAGTCCGAAGTGGGTTCCGTCGGCAAAGATCACGTCCCAGATGACCAGCAGGTCCTGGAGCGAGAACTCGCGGCCGAAGAGGAGGCGCAGCCATCGGCTGAAATGGAAATAGTTAGTCGGACGCAAATAGTGTTCACCTGATTTGATTACGGCTCCTCTCGGTTTCCGTCTTACATGCCATAGATTTGCGGCGCAATCTCCATCTTTTCCAAGTGGATGTACAGGTCGTGGTCGTGTCGCCGCAGCAGCAGATCGTGGATGTACGTTAGCTTAGAGACAATGATATTGTATGCATTGACATCTTGTGGGCGGGCAAAGGGTCTCACGCTTAACAATGACAACTGCGTGGACGGAGAAATGCGCAATGAAGAAGAAGAAAAAGAGGGGTAAACTTAACAAGTAAAAAATGATCGAGCACTTAGCATGCTACTGATACTTAATTGCCTAGTCTATTTTACTTAGAAACTACATAGCCGTAAATGATACTTGGGATTCGAACTGAAAATCCATGCTCGTCAGTTGTTATAGAAAGTAATTAAGCCGTTTATAAATGCATGCAGGCCTATAATATCAATCACTTTTTTTGCGAAACTCCGAACGTACGGGGGGGTAAAAATACAAAAATTGATTTATTGTACTTATACAGGTTTTTCTCTTCAAAATTGATTTTCTTAAAAATATAATTTAAATTTATGGCAAGTTAGTTCTTCTTTATAAATATATTTTATTGATTATTTTTCATTACTATTATTTTTTCTGAAAATTTAAGTATGTGTAATGGATAATCCATTTTTATGTAGTTTTATCCATTTTTATTATAATCATAATAATAAAAAATGGATAATACTAAATTTTAACGATGTGAGTTGTCTTGAAAAAATTAAGGACGTTTTCCATGTTTTCTCATAAATAATGCTAATGGCTAGTGCTTTTTTGAAGCAAAGAAAGAAATTCCTTCAGAAATATTTTATAAAAATTGTAATGATAGGTTTTCTCTTCAAAATTGATTTTCTTAAAAATATAATTTAAATTTATGGCAAGTTAATTCTTCTTTATAAATAGTATTTTATTTATTAGTTTTCATTATTATTATTTTTTCTGAAAAGTTAAGTATGTGTAATGGATAATCCATTTTTTATTATAATAATAATAATAATAATAAATAGATAATACTAAATTTTAACGATGTAAGTTGTCTTGAAAAAATTATGGACGTTTTCCATGTTTTCTCGTAAATAATGCTAATGGCTAGTGCTTTTTTGAAGCAAAGAAAGAAAGGAGACAGCACAGTTTAGATGGTCTGAATACAGGAGAAAATAGATGTTTAGCAGGTCATAGTTTACGCGAGACCACCACTTTAGTGTCATTTCAAACCGAACATTTCTCACCTTGGAAGGGTTGGTATCACGGATTAAATACCAGGCTTCGACATGATCCATCATATTACAAAACATGGAACTGAAATGATAAAATTTGTTGAAATAGCAAAGGCAATCATGCGCGAGAAGACGTAAATTACGTAAAACCATTGACTCACTAAGCATCGTGCTCCAAGAATGCATCGTTGAGGAGATTCTTTAGAGTTTCTCTAAAACAGACAGAGTTTTAGCATTCTAACCAACATATATCGTCCTGTTATCTATCACAAAAGCCCTAATTTAATGCGGTATCATTCACAAGTCAGTTATAAACACTAAACTGCTTCAATTACTACCAAAATTATGATTGAGATTTTAGTGTGTATTTAAAAAAATTTATTTTAGAAAAATAAACGATGCTGCTTGCATTATTTATCATGCTATAATTTTAGCTTGTTTTCACGAAGTGTAGGTGTGAATGAAATAACATTTAAAATAGCACATTGTAGTCTGTACGCAGCGACTCAAGTAAATTATTGAAATTAACTTTCAGTTCAAAAGTCCCAGAGAGTAAAATAAAGCTTACTTTTGATATTTGTCAAAAAAACTGAAAATAAAATAAAAAGCAACCGATAATTCAAACATCATGCCTCAGAAAGTTAATCGAAAAACTCTGATACGATGAAATAACAAAAAATGCAAAGAGAAATATTACTTAAAATCACTTTAAGGGCTTACTCTGTAAAATCTATTTCTTCCGCGTGAAGGAACGCTTGTTGATCGGAATGTAGGACAAAAATAAGAGGAGCGAGCAGTTCGTGCATTCCCTGAATGCGAATAAAATTGACTCCTTTTAATGACTGCAACCATGTACGAGAACTTCGCAAACTTTTGATGCTTAAACAAATTTATTCATCATTAAATAATTGTGAGGATCGTGACAGTACGCACCTGCCGATAGGATGTCTGGGGGTGTTCCCTAGCATAGCAAAATAATATATTGACCATGATTTCACGAACTTCGGGCGACTGGAAATACTCAATTTCTGGGAATCTGAAAAAGATTTCACATCCTGAAATGTATTTTACACTTGTAATGGTACAAGAACATTACATATGTCAATTTCAGGATCGTGCTTTACGTTATTATTATGAGAATGACTTTTTATAATAATTTTTTTGAGTAATGACATTCGTTTTTCAATTTATCAATAAAAATGAGAATTGATTTTGGACCACTGCAAAAAAATTATTTCAGGAACGATAACTTACGTTCTAATCACATCTTGATTAATTGTTAGTTTTAGATCTGTGTCTTGAAAATACTGATTCCATGGACTCTTAAAATGCAGCATGTAAATATTAGGCATTAGGCATGCAATGTGAAGTTGAATATTGGTAAAAAAAAGATTATTTGTGAGCTTACAGCTTCCTCTTGCGATAATGGATTGTTAAGGAGCGCATCAACAGAGTTTGTGCCCGTTCTCGGATTAACCAAAAACTGAAAAAAAAATAGAAATAAAAAGGAAAAATTGTTAAAAACAGACTCGGATTGCTGATATCGGCTACAAATTGCATTAGTTACTCTGGATTTAAGTTCCTCGTAATGCGCATGCGCCAAATCCGACGCGGCGAGCCACTGAGACTGATCTTCGGGCAAACAGTGAAGGAAAACCTGCGGAAAAAATTGAAATATATTAGGCGATGTTAAACAAAAACTGTGACAAAAAATAACAAATTCAATTATGCCTAAATAATTTTTATTCTCATGTTTTGAATTTCCAATTACTTTTGCTTTGAAATTCTCAAAAAAAAAAAATGCTTTTGCAGTTTTTCTTTGTCGTGGTCCTAAAGTGCTTTACTACAGTGTAGTTCCTGCTCGTCAAATATATTTCAGACCGATCCATGACCGAGTTGACGTGAAATATTTCAGGCCGTAATTTTGTCTTATAATGTCACTTAAACAACTTTTTGAAGACGCAAAATTTGACAGTTGACTGTCATACCTACCCGCCAACAGATGCTGCGGAAGCGGCAGCTTCTTAATCCACCCGTTAAAGCCCTGTTTCTTATGAGCGACGAATAATTCGTTTCTTTGAAAAGCTTATTCCACTCGTCGCTGGTCATCGGAAAGGAAACGAAAGTGATTTGTGAATGGCCGAGGCTTATTGCTATTTGCAAATTTCTGCGTGCATGGACTTACAAATAAAACTTACAAATAAAACTGAGTGCCGTTCATGGTCACAATGGCTTCTTCGGGTTTTTCTCGGCGGCTCGCAGCACCAAAAGGCGACTGTGCTTCAGCTGCTTCGATGATCACCAGGCTATCATCCTCATGAGACTGCATTGCGCACTCACCTAATTAGCAATATTTTCTAAGGATAAGTGATGGTCGCATCTGACTGTTCCAAACTGGATAAATCTGAATTAATTCAGAATTTACAAGATCCATCAATGTTATTCCGCAGGTCATAGCCTAGCTAGCTTTAACGATAAACATCGTATACTCAAAAATTTAGCAATACGGTACAAAAAAATAAGAAATGGGTACGATTCATAATTTCGGGAATCTTTATCATTTATTACTTATTACAGGTTCAAACTGCAAACGTGTCCTTTTGGACATGAACAAATTAGGCAACTTTTATAACCGTGTCTTTGCTCCAGCAGAGAATAGACACTCGAGGTATACAGAACTGATGACTAGGGATCTTCAAATATTATGACAGCACATGTTCTTGATTTTAAGGTCCCGGCCCCCTAGTGATGATATAATCATTGACCATAAAAAATTGGAAATGAGCATTTTTTTTTATAAAAATTTGGGCATAAACGATGGAGTTTAACCCCAAGTTATTTTCAAAAGATAAATGCCGAGGCAAATCTATTGTTTTTGCTATTTTATAACGAATTATGGATTCGATGTTATATACAACAACAATGATGACATCACTTCACCAATACAGGGTTCGTACTCAAATTTACAAAATCATATCCCTGACAACCCAAGTAATTTTCCCTGACTTATAAATCGTGTAGAAAAATTTTTTAAACCTGCATGAGAAAAATATAATGTTTATTAATATCAACCTTTGGAAATGGTCAGCAGAAATCTCAAAATAATTAATAAACATGTAAAAAAATTATTTTTTGGGTATTTTTTGGGATGGAATTTATTTTTCAATTTTATTTTGTTGAAAAAACTTGTTTTCCCTGACTTTCCCTGATTTTACAGCCAAAAACGTAGTTTTCCCTGACTCTCCCTGACTTTCCAGGTGCGTATGAACCCTGCAATAATATGATGTGACATAATACTTGAACATCCATGCACCAGTAGACATTTGCCTGCAAATGATATGCGAAATCAACATGCAAACAGTTTGCTAATTTGTTCATGCCACAGAATATTTTGGTACACATGACCAATGAAATTAACTATAAACATGGCATGGACTTGCCATAATTCAGGACCTGATTAAACTTCCATGAAATCAACATGCAAACAGTTTGCAAAACTGCAGCTTTTCATCAAGGAAGTTATTTGTTCATGCCACAGAATATTTTGCGAAATCAACATGCAAACAGTTTGCAAAACTGCAGCTTTTCATCGAGGAAGTTATTTGTTCATGCCACAGAATATTTTGGTACACATGACCAATGAAATTACTAAAAACGAACAGTTTGCAAAACTGCAGCTTTTCATCGAGGAAGTAATTTGTTCATGCCACAGAATATTTTGGTTCACATGACCAGTGAAATTACTATAAACATGGCATGGACTTGCCATATTCAGGCCCTGATTGAACTTCCATGAAATCGCTGTTTTGGGGCCGAACTGAAGCCGTCACCCGCAGAATTACCGCTTGACAACCGCTTGACAATCTTCGGCTTTTTTCACATTTCCCTCGACAACAAACGCCCCATCCCGGCTGCCCTTTGGTAATCTGTGAACGAATGTAAACAAACCACTCAAAATTTACACACGATCCATAGGTGGGGGTGGGTCAACCCATTCATGAAACGACTTTCAGCGACTTTCATTCACCGGTGAAATTGCGACGTGTCGACATTGAACTCAACAACCTTGGGGGCACAAAAATGCGTTATTAATTACCGAAAATTAGCGCGAAATGAATAATAATGAAGCAACAAACATAAACACGTCTGCAGAACATGGAATGACGGATTTGGAACGTGGTGCATTATGGGAAGGCAGTGATGTCGCGGACTTTGATGCGACATCCAGCATTTCCCCATTGTGGAAATTTGGACTATTTTGGTGATAATAAATCGGAAGGAATGCTTGGATCGACGAATTATATGAACTCAGCAGAAAACGTAAACGTCTAATTGAATTCAGCTGTTGAATGCCTCGTATCAATGATTATTTGGCTAAAACTAATGGTTTTGTGAATTTACAGGGATTTTAGCCTTCGGCGTTGAAGCGGTGGATTATGGGAAGACAGTGATGTCGCGGATTTTGATGCGACATCCAGCATTTCCCTATTGTGGAGATTTGGACTATTTTGATGATAATAAATCGGAAGGAATGCTTGGATCGACGAATTATATGAACTCAGCTGAAAAAGTAAACGTCTAATCGAATTCAGCTGTTGAATGTCTCGTATCAATAATTATTTGGCTAAAACTAATGGTTTTGTGAATTTCTAGGGAATTTAGCCTTCGGCGTTGAAGCGGTGGATTATGGGAAGACAGTGATGTCGTGGACTTTGATGCGACATCCAGCATTTCCCCATTGTGGAGATTTGCACTTTTTTGGTGATAATAAATCGGAAGGAAAGCTTGGATCGACGAATTATATGAACTCAGCTGAAAAAGTAAACGTCTAATCGAATTCGGCTGTTGAATGCCTCGTATCAATAATTATTTGGCTAAAACTAATGGTTTTGTGAATTTCTAGGGAATTTAGCCTTCGGCGTTGAAGCGGTGGATTATGGGAAGACAGTGATGTCGTGGACTTTGATGCGACATCCAGCATTTCCCCATTGTGGAAATTTGGACTATTTTGATGATAATAAATCGGAAGGAATGCTTGGATCGACGACTTATATGAACTCAGCTGAAAACGTAAACGTCTAATCGAATTCAGCTGTTAAATGCCTCGTCTCAATAACAAATTGTTAAAAACTAATGGTTTTGTAAATTTAAAGGGAATTTAGCCTTCGGCTTTGAAGCGGTGGATTATGGGAAGACAGTGATGTCGCGGACTTTGATGCGACATCCAAACTTCGTCCCCATTGTGAAGAGTTGGACTATTTTCATGATAACAAATCGAAATAAAGACGTGGATCGTCGAATAAGGTGACAAAACCTTCCAAATTAAACGTTTAATCTACTTTAGCGGTTTAATGACCCTTGTGCACAGTAGTTTGGCATAAAATATTGGTTTAGTAATTCGACTAGGGAATTTGGACATCAAGCAGTTTAACATGGAGTGTCGTGCTGCCGGCCGGCTAATACGCTGCCAAGGCGACACTCTCCCATTCAGCCCTTTTTGCCACGTTTTAACCCGCATAGAGCTCGGCATGACAACTGACAAGCATTAATTACAACAATGCTTTTAATCGTGTATTCATTTTCGTTTTTTGTCGCAATGTTCAGCTCCACGATCATCGGTGAGAATGTCAGTCCTCGCCATAGCCATCAACGGGACTACAGCAGAAAGGGACATGCATGCAGCGCCACCACACGGCGTTTTGCTCTCCCATACAGCGACCCTTCATGGCTGCCTACGTGTCCAAAAAGAGGGTTTTTCGTAATTACAAGGTAAGCCAAATCGATCAAATAATCCGCGGAAAATAAACACAAATGTGTGTTATTACGCCGCTGACACAGTGCAGTTCGTCGATTTAATAATACTTTATTCTCCACCCCATGCCAGGCACGCATCAATCGTTCTTTTTGATCCCAATGCAATTGCAATGGCAGATATCAGATGACATTGAATAGTCCATGGTATTTTTGGGTCAGTATAGTTATATAAATTAACTCGTCGACGTCAGACATGATTAGGTGCGCTATCAGGAAAAAAACCTACCAGAGGCGAAAACAAGATTTGGCCGCGATTAGCTGCGTGCATTGGAGCAGGTCACATTCACAAACAGCTGAAGCTGCAGCTCTTGGCTCAGAAATTCAAAGGCTGACTTCCTAATTAAGCCTCGACTAATTAAGGTCATAAACATGAATGCTTCGGCCAAGGATAACCCACTGCGGGCCCTCGACGGGCTCAGGGCCATGTTTTACGTGATAACGCCCGGCGAAAGCTACTTCGAGACTGCCAAAGATGTGCCGGACTATGTGCACCAGGTGAGAACTGATGGAAATTGGTGTTGGGGTTGCAGTTATCGACATTCACTGATTGATTGAGGTCGTTTGGGATCGTTCAAGGATAACAGGCCAATGCATATGTGGTTTTGAAATGGAAAGAGGGCAAAAACTCGTCATTTTTGAGCGAATTTGCAGAAAATATTGCAAGATTTGAAGGTTTTTCAGTCAGTGAAAATGTCACGAGCAAACTTTCCCTAAGTTGCAATGGCTAGTGACATCTTCACTGACTGAAAAAATGTCAAATTGTGCATAAATATCACACAGTTTGACATTTGTTTAGTCAGTTAAGATGTTACGAGCAAACTTTCCCTAAGTTGCAATGGCTAGTGACATTTTCACTGACTGAAAAAATGTCAAATTGTGCATAAATATCACACAGTTTAACATTTTTTCTGTCAGCTAAGATATCATGGGCAAACTTTCCCTTTTCGCTATAAGTTGCAATGGCTAGTGACATCTTCACTGACTGAAAAAATGTCAAATTGTGCATAAATATCACACAGTTGGACATTTGTTTAGTCAGTTAACATGTTATGAGCAAACTTTCCCTAAGTTGCAATGGCTAGTGACATTTTCACTGACTGAAAAATTGTCAAATTGTGCCGAGAATATCACACAGTTTGACATTTTTTCTGTCAGTGAAAATCTCACGAGCAAACTTTACCTCTTACGTATAAGTTGCAATGGCTAGTGACATTTTCACTGACTGAAAAAATGTCAAATTGTGCAGAAAATACCACACAGTTTGACATTTTTTCTGTCAGTAAAAATGCCACGAGCCAACTTTCCCTCTTCCCTATAAGTTACAATGGCCGGTGACATTTTCACTGACTGAAAAAATGTCAAATTGTGCATAAATATCACACACTTTGACATTTTTTTAGTCAGTGAAGATGTTACGAGCAAACTTTCCCTAAGTTGCAATGGCTAGTGACATTTTCACTGACTGAAAAATTGTCAAATTGTGCATAAATATCACACAGTTGGACATTTTTTCTGTCAGCTAAGATATCACGGGCAAACTTTAGCTCTTCGCTATAAGTTGCGATGGCTAGTGACATCTTCACTGACTGAAAACATGTCAAATTGTGCATAAATATCACACAGTTTGACATTTTTTCTGTCAGAATGGTATGGAGTTTTTGCATTTGACGCATGTATTTCATGAACGTTGGCCTAAGGCCAAATTTGTTTGGAAAGCGTAAATTAAATGATGATAGCTTATGCTTATTATATTTAAGAAATAATAGTCTCGAAGCCTGTGGGCCATGGTAGCCTAAATTTATTGTCAATCTGGCACAAAAGAAGTTAAGTCCGAAACGAAATTGTAGTCAAATTAGGATCTACACTGTAAAGAAATTTCTACATTTGCTAAAATGTCATAATCTTGTTGTTGAACTGCAGATCTTTTGTAGTAAATAAAGTCCCAGCAGCAGAGTAACCAGAAACAGACTTTGAATTTGCGGCAGGATTTTTGAAGATCATGGCATTGATCTTTCGTTGGTCATGATTCCAATTGATATCGATTTTAATTCCATGCATGTCATGTGTAAAGTGAAGTTCATCCAAATTCAAATGCATGCAGTTTCATGTTCACAGTTAGATAACTGCAGTGTAGTGTTTCATAAAACCAGAATATATAATATAGTTTTGTTTACTAGAGTTCACTATTGCTATGCAGTGAAAACTGCAGTTTTTTTGTAGGACATAATTATTCATTTTTTTATTTATTTATTTATTTATTTATTAATAAATTATTCGTTTTTCTTTTCAGGCCACACTTTTTTTCTTTTTATTCGTTGTTGCGGAGTACCTTTACTTGCTGCGCAAAAATGGGCCGAATTCTTTTCGAGCAAATGCCGGATTTTCATCCATGAGTGCCGGAATGGTGATGCGGTTGACTCAGTGAGTTTTTTAGCTGCATGATTTAAAAATTTCGTTAAAAACTAAGGACAGTGGTGAAATATGTACTGTGTTACCAAATATTGTAATGACCCATATGGAAAAGAAATGTAATTTGAAATGCATAACTAGAAATACATTTTAAAATGCATAGCAAGAAATGCATTTGGAAATACATTGGAAAATACCTTTGGATTGGCAC
>JAQFYZ010002905.1:0-15128 GCA_034695085.1 Cylindroiulus punctatus | reverse complement strand
AACACAAACACAGCCAAATTTTACGTTTTTTACAGTGCTTTGTAAAAAACGTAAAATTTGGCTGTGTTTGTGTTCATTTGAAAAATTCGTATCTCCCAGCCACTGCAACGATGGTAGTTGTTATATATATCACATATATAATTATATGCATTATATATTTTACCTATATAATTTTATATATATGCTATATTATTCATATATGGAATTGGTCCAATTTTGGTATATGTTACATATATAAATAATATACTTAAAAAATATCGCTTATTTTTTTTCCATATGGGTACATGTTCTGTGTAAAACTAGTCTAAATCATGCATTTGCAGCACCTTTTCATTGTTTTCAAAAACTCACTTATGCTACAACAGCTGGCCCTGGCTATGACATGGACGCTCGTGTTGCTCTTGTCAACCGGAAGTACGACAACTGCATGGACCTGTACTACGCCAACAATACCAACCTGAACAAGGTCGTCACCTACAGGTGCGAGGGCAAGGTTGACTACCAAAATGTTTGGATCAAGGATGTTGGCTGCGGTTTTGTGTCCATTGTCTTCACACCTAACCTCTGTGTCGGAAGCGGAAATGCTCCAGGAACCACCGCCATCTTGGTCAAGGGGGACGACCAATGTGACATTGACCTGTCGCACCGTTTTGCAGTGTCCACCACAGCTGACAACTACCATGTCTTCAAGCTGGTCGAAAATGGGCTCTGCTTGACCGATAAGGACAAAGCTCCAGAGGTCATCATTGACCACTGCGTCGAGGATGACCCTCGTCAGCAATGGATGATCAACAAGCCATAAACAGTAACGCAATTCTTGGTTCCTCCAGAAATTCAAATTTCAATTTACCTGACTTTTTCAGATAAAAAAATTCCCTGACTTTTTCAGATAAAAAAAATTCCCTGACTTTTTCAGATAAAAAATTCCCTGACTTTTTCAGATTAAAAATTCCCTGACTTTTTCAGATAAAAAATTCCCTGACTTTCAGATAAAAAATTCCCTGACTTTTTCAGATAAAAAATTCCCTGACTTTTTCAGATAAAAAAAAATTCCCTGACTTTTTCAGATAAAAAAAATTCCCTGACCATTAAAGATGCGAAAATATTACACTTGTCAAAGTAAAGAAATGCTGTGTAACATGATAAACATGAGGTTAGCGCAAATTTCAAAAGGATTAACCAACATCATATTTTAATGAAAAGCTTCAAATTTAGATTAGTTTGTTCAAATTTAAAATTTTCATTATTGATCACTTCCACAGAATTGCTTGCTTCAAATTGATAGCTTGAGTTTCTTGGCTTCTGTGTCAAGAAATTTGTTAAATTTAACCAACTTTTATTAAATGAATCATATCATCCCTGACTTTTCCAGGCCTTTAAAACTCCCCTGATTTTTCCATGTTTTCCAGGTCTGGGGGAACCCTGATAACTTGCCATGCAAATCAAAATGAAAAACTCAATGCAAGGTATTTGCAGAAAAATAAATAAATTTCAATGTTGTCAACTCAAAGAAATGCTGTATGATTGAGCATTGTTTATAAACATGAGGTTAACGCAAATTTCAAAAGGAACCAACAATGGAGCACATTAGATTTTAATAAAAATCTGCAAATTTAGATATATTAGTTTGTCCAAATTTAAAATTTTCATTATTGATGCATTTTCATTTCAATTTCATTATTGAAGCAAGCACAGAATTGCTTGCTTCAATTGATAGCTTGAGTTTCTTGACTTCTGTGTCAAGAAATTTGTTAAATTTAACCGACTTTTATAAAATAAATCAATCATCCCTGCCTTTTCCTTGATTTTCCAGGCCTTTTAAAACTCTCCTAATTTTTTCATATTTTCCAGGTCTGGGGGAACCCTGATAACTGGCCATGCAAATCAAAATGAAAAACTCAATGCAAGGTATTTGCAGAAAAAAAAAAATTTCAATGTTGTTTGAAATTACGTTGCTTGTCTAAAGTCTCAAAATACTTTTTCAAAATACTTTTTCAAAATTCAAACATGAGTTACTTTAGTGGCCGGACCATGTAAACCCAAATGACAAGCTAAACCGCTGTATTTGAAGAAAAATAAATTTCAATGTCGATTGCAATTGCGTTACTTGGAAGATAGTAAGCTTACATATAGTGTCTCCAAAGTCTAGCTCCAAAAACGTAGAAATAGTTCATGTATACCTCCAAGTACTCTTGAATCGAGCTTACATCAGACAATAAAACAATGGACTGGGGGGCCAGACAATGTGTCCACAAGAGTCCTGAAAGAGTTAGCTGAAGAATTCACACCTTACCTAACAATAATATTCCAGCATCCCTGGGTATGTACACAAATCATGGAAGGAGGCAAATGTGTGCCCAGTCTTCAATGATGGCTACAAATCAGATCCCAACAACTATCGGCCAATCCTTCACTTCCATAGTAGTTAAACTTCTCGAACATATAAGCTTTTCGAGCAAAGCTCTTGTGATTCTTACTCAATTTCAGTTCGAGCATGGATACTCTCCAGATCTGACGACATGCCAGACAAACGGTTAAGGAATTGCACGTACACATAACCAAAATTCAATTGCCATTGAAAGGACACTGCATATCAACTAACTTTCTATTCCTTTTTGCCAATTTCGTCACCATTTTAAAAACCTTTTTAGCCCTTGTAAACTTTTGTAGCCATCTTTGCCAATATTGCCACCATTTTGGAAAATCATGGCATTGAGTCCGAGGGAAACCTTGGATTTGATCGATTTGCACATCTGTTGGAGACAAAGAAAATTAATGGCTAATAGATCACCAGCCTGACAATTTGACATGCATGATGCATTACAAAACAATTTAACCAGACCAACTAATCAAAGTCAGTCATCCATGAATTGAATATTTGCACAAGATTAATAACTCATTTGCATCTGATGACATCGACAGCAACGTCATCAACACCAAACTGTATAAAAGGCTAATTTATTAGTATTTGTACAGTTTATATGCTTTAACAAGACGCGAAAACATGGTATTGCTTAAAACTATGCTAATCTGTCTTGTGGCCGCCATCTTGGTAAAATGGCCGTCTTCGACATCAGCCGAAGAGCAGTACCAGGGGCAGAACAAGACACCAAATAAAGCCAGAAGTGGTAAGAAATAAAATTGCTTAATTCCTGTCATTAATATGACGTCTATGATGATTGCATTTCAAAATAATTCTATCAGTTTTTTCAATTTAGATAACATTTCTCTTCTGCCTTAGTTTCGTTTTTTGGTTGGACCATCTCCATCTCAAGAGTGAACAACAAACATAAAGCCATTCAAAAAAACTGCACCAGCACCAGCACCACTCAGGAAATGAGCCCACCATCATCCTCACGTAAAACCACAAGGAAGAGTGTGTCAAAATAATCTTATTTAATTTTTTTCAATACATGTTCTGTTTGCCTTAGTTGCGTTTTTTGGTTGGACCATCTCCATCTCAAGAGTGGGCAAGAAACATAGAGCCATTCCCAAAAACTGCACTCAAGTGGAACCGAGCACCACCACCACTACCGACCCTACCCTACCGGAAACCACTACCGACCCTTCGGAAACCACTACCGAACCGACAACCCTAAGTGATTACATAAGTAAGAACGTGTTTTAAACTAAATTTGCCTGTGAAATGATGGTCTGAAGTCAGAAAAGCCAACGAGGATGTGGGACTCAAGATGGCAGCCATGGTCTGTCTACCAAGGCTGCGTATCGCGCTTGGCTGCGGCATCAGTGTGCGCATCTAAAATTTTAACTATTAGAGACACAGCAAAAAGTCCAATTTGGAAGTTGTGAAGAATCGTGAAAGTAGTCTAAATCAGGCATTTGCGCCATTTAATTGTTTATTACAAAGTCACAGTTGACATTTTGGTTTGAAGGGCAGCCTTGCAATGCACAAATGCATGACAGGAAAGTTCGATTACAAATGAATTGTCCACATATTCTTGACAATTTACTTAGCTAATCTAATCAAGTAAAAACTTTTAGCTCAAAGAAACTTATTTACTGGGTATTACATCAAATGCAGAAACCCAATAAAATGCAGCGAGTTTGCGGTTTGCCTATCGCAACTATGCGGCGGTGCACTGCACATTAGCATTTCTGCAGTAAACCAAAATTTCAACTGTAACTTTGTTACCAATAATGTAACGGTGTAAAATGCATGATTTAATTTAATTCAGGGATTATGTGCATTTGTTTTCTTTCGCCCTTATCTTCCTAACTTCCACAAGGGCCCACAGGATAGACTTCGTCGATACCCAACTCCTGCCGAGGCAGAACTAGGTCCAAAATGAAGTCATGATTAGCAAAGCGAGACTAGAGGGTGCACTTGCATTCTTGATGCAGTTAAATTCTTGAAGCTCTTCAACAAACTTCTTAAAAATGCCTTTACAGCAATAGAAGACACGGGCAATGACCGTGCAGTTCCGGCGAGGCTGGTCAACCGGAAGTTCAAGAAGTGCCTGGACCTGCACGGCGACACCAACAGGATCATCACCAACACTTGTGACATGGCCTACAAAAACCAGGTCGTGGGCCTGGGGGACATGGGGGATGGTGTGTTCATCCGCTTTCCCTCTAACCTCTGCACCGGAGCCCTAGATGATAGGAGCTCCAAGATGGCCGCCGTCCAAGCAGACAAGAACTGCAAAATCAACATGTCTCACCTTTTCACCATGCCAGAGACGGTGGACGGCAAGTACGTCAACTTCAAGATGGTTGAGAACGGTCTATGCCTGACCAGCGCCGAAGACGACGGGCAGGTCTTCATCGAGCATTGCGCGGAGGATGACCAAGCGCAGCAATGGCAGATCTGTACGCAGTCCCTCAGGAAATGCTCCACGAAAGTGGTAAATTAAACCTGGTGGGAGAATGCAGAAACATGTTAGAGGTTGGAACATGTGTTGTCATGCATTGCAGCAGGTCAAAAACTTCAGAAATTATGCATGGATGGGACAACTGCTGACATACCCTGTTTTGCATTTGCCATTCTGAAGAACATTTAGTGATGAATTTTAGCAATCTTGAGCTGCTGTAACTGAAATAAAAAAGCAATTAGTGGTATAAAAGTGGTTTCTCTCAAATCTCTGCACCGGAGGCCTAGACGAAAGGGGCTCCAAGATGGCCGCCGCCCAAGCAGACAAGAACTGCAAAATCAATATGTCTCACCTTTTCACCATGTCAGAGACGGTAGACGGCAAGTATGTCAACTTCAATGCTATTATCAACGCTATAACTGAAATAAAAAAGCAATTAGTGGTGTAAAATTGTAATTTTTATAAAATGATGCTTGATATGCCATGGTTGCCATGACAAGATTTCCAACATGAAAAGTTAATCTTACTACTTCTAATTGATCACAGATAATCTAAAAGAGCATCAACTTCAGGTTAATGGAGGCATAAACTGACATTTTTCCTTGAAAAGGACGCCATGACGTATTTTACCGAAGATAAAATTTTGCATCAGAATGCTATTCCAAGCTGCCCAGGCACTTGTTTACCCATTTGTGCAACAAATTACAACCTCGATGGTATCGATTGCTGACAACTCGTCCTTGCCATTGCAACTCCATCATTGTCTGACGAACTTTCCACTTTGCGCTGCCCCGAGTCAATGTCCGGTCCATGGCACAGCGGAAGGTTTTTTAAAGTTTGAACATGAGTTACCTTTGTGGAACATGTAAACCCAGATGAAAACTCACCCACTGTACTTGGATAAAAAAAATTTCAATGTTATTTGAAATTATGTTAAAATGTCACTGTTGTTGTAAATATTAATTTAGAAAAGTTTTCCTGTTCGTGCCATGCATAGCAGGTGGATTGAATCTTGATGAATGTATTATTTTTGTTTCAATGCTGCACATGTAAGCTTATTGTGCAATGTATTGTGCAACCTGGTGCAATTTATGAACATAACCAGCAATAAAAACAATGAGGAATGGGCCAAAATGGCACCGAAAACATGTTTGAGAATTGATGTGAAGTTGATGCAAAAATTATTTTCGCAGAATCGTATAAATAAGTATTCAGAATGGTAACGAATTTTATCTTTTGAGGGCCATGTCAAACATGATGTTGAAACATGGCACCCAGCATGTCAACTATATAAACCACAAACAGGGATTCACCATGGATTTCAGGCTGGGTAGCTTGACTTAGTGCCATATATATATCCAACCAGCAAGATGTTTCCTAGCATATTTTTACTGTCTGCACTTTCTCTGTCTGTCTTCAGCATGACCTCAGGACAGGAATATATCGATGGACCTTGTCCTGACATGCCAGGGAAGAAAAATTTTCAGCCTGAAAAAGTAAGTCATATCTGCTAAGCTAGAAATTAAAATCTTACTGAGAATATTGGACGTACAGGGTGTCAAAAAGTGTTAATGTAAAAATACATTGAAGGACTCTTCATTAAGACATGGTCTAGACGTATGCCCTGTATATAGCTTTTTATCTCCAAAATTAGACCGTTTGAATTTTTTTTTATTTTATATATACATCGTACTTTGGATAGAAAAATAATACCTGAATTCTGAATACCAATAGTTAAATTCGTGGGTAATGAAAATATTGTAAACGATAAAATATGTTCAAAATTACTGCATAAGTGATGATAAATAATTAATGTCAATTGTTAAATTCGGGGATATGGAAAATATATTATATAGTACAGGGTTTAAAAAACATGAAAAACGTTAGGCATTGTGTGAAAATATATGCATTGTACTTTGCATAAAAAAATAATTGATATAACGTTTTCTCCGAGTAACAATAGTCAAACTCATGAATAATAAAAACATTGTAAACAAATAAAATTTTCAATTTAAAGTTTGATAAAATATTTTTAAAAAAATTCTGCACTCTGATGATAAGTAATTAATGTCACGTTTTTTCTGACTATAAATTGTTAAATTCGTGGATATCGAAAACATTTTAAACAATACAACCTTGTCCTGAAAAATTATTTTACATTTTTTATAAAATACAGTATTTTAAAAAGTGAAAACACTGCACCCTGATCGCCTCAACAAATCATGTCATTTCTCTGAGATTATTATGAATGAACATTCCTCGTTTTAAAATACATATGAAAACGTGTTGAAAGTTTCATGAATGATGCAAGTATCAGATAAAACAGACATCAGAATTTAGTGTATCGAAAGTGGTAGTTATTAAAATGAATCCCATTACATGTCTTATCAGTTTTGCTAAATTGAGAATGTCACATGCATTTGTAATTGAAAGTGTTACATAAAAATGATAACACTATCAAATTAATGGCATATAAAACAAGTTTCATCCAGTGAGGGTGATGTGGTAATCAGAATTCCAATACATTATGTCAACCACGACCTTCCATGGCCATCAAGGCAATCATGACATTCGTCATTGACATTTATTTATCTTAACAGTTTTCTGGTTTCTGGTACGAAATTGAAGACTATCGAGAAGGTATTTTGGGCATCGCCTTCAAATTGCAAAAGTGCAACACTGCAATTATTGGTGTCGTCGACCCAAAAACGATCCAAATTAACACCAGTTATGTTGGAAGATTGTAAGTGGAAGACATCGAATCAAAATGAAAATATATGTAAAAATCATCGAATATACAGCATAAACCTTTATGGAATTATGGTGCTGAACTGTGGTGTATTTTGACAACTAATATCAGAATGCTATACTGATGTTCATGTGTTTTTTGACAACTAATATCAGAATGCTATACTGATGTTCATGTGTTTCATGTGTTTTTTGACAACTAATATCAGCATGCTATACTGATGTAGCAGTACAAAAATGTACTGAAATGATTTATACACTGCACATGAACATGGTATGATGATGTCACCCAAGAAGTTCAATATTTCTTGATATGCCAAATTCATTCAAGATTAAAACCAGAAAAATTAAGAAAATTTTTGGGATTGTCACATGAATACATGTGAGGCACCTCAAAAATCAATTACATAGAAGATTATTTTGGTTTTGAAAACATCCAAAATTTGTAATTTTGTGAATTTTTTTCCACGACTTCCAGCCTTGGAGTTAGTGTTAAGCATTATGAAGTAGGCAAAATTGCCAACCCCAGTCATCCTGCACAATGGACAATCTGCAAACGTCCAGGTAAACTGATTTCGCTCATGTCCGAGAATGACATGAGCATTTCGAGCTAAGCAAATGCATTTTCTTAAAATAGAAGTGGTGGTGAAGTTTCGAAGTAAACATAATAAACAATGCGTACATTATTCCATTCTGTTGACTAATTACAAGAAATATGCCTTGGCATGGGCTTGCAGTGGAGATGAAGACTACCACGAAGGTAACTAAGATGCTATCAGACCTGATGTATTTCCACCATAATTAAATCTGCCAAGAATGCACTGCCAAAACAAATCAAGATACAGGGTGTCAACAAGTGCTTCCAGCGGTTTAGTGAATTTTTTGCGCCCGTGTTATCAGGTATATGTGGATCGAGTTTGGTAAAGTCAAACAAGCATCTTTAGTAGTTTCACTAAGAATTTTCCAGTGGTGGAATGTCGCTGCCTTTCGCCGCTAGAGGGCGTTGAGTCGAAAGGTACTATTTAGCACTCCGCGCCCTCTAGCGGCGGAAGGAGTACGCATTTCACGGCTCAAAAATTCGCAATAAAACTATAAGGAATGCTGGTTCGATCGTACCAAACTCAATCACCGTACCTCCAGTAATACGGCAGAAAAAAATTGACGAATTTGGTGCTCCAAACGTGGGAAAAACTAGATTCGATTCAATTCAATGCATAATTACCAAGGTACCACATAGCATAAAAACGTTGATGTATAAATATACTAGGAAGGTATCTTTATGCATTTGCATATCAACTGCGTTCACGGGTTGAACACAAAACTCACGGTGAGCTATTGAAACCGCTCTAAGCACTTGCAGACACCCTGTACATAAGACCATTTTTACAAAATATTACATGTACAAAATTTTTTTACACATCAAAGCATATTTGGCGACCATATTGCACTGATACTTTATTTTGGTCGTTGACCTCATTAACATCTTATCTGACAATGCATTTTTGCATAAAAGAAAATACACTGAATTTGCAATGTTTTTTTTGTTATTCTTACTCAATTTCAGTTCGAGCATGGATACTCTCCAGATCTGACGTCATGCCAAACAGACGGTTAAATCGTATTTATAAAAAGCTGGGCAGATATGGCCTCAAGCAGGATTACTTTCGCCCCACCAACCAAAGAAATTGCACGTACACATAACCAAAATTCAACTGCCATTGAAAGGACATTGCATATCAACCAACTTTCCAAATATTTATTTCCCACTTACTTTAACCTTTCATTAAAATAGCATTACCCTTGAATTGGTGAAACACATACACAATGTTCTTTATGCATGCATAAAGCACATCACCCCATGCTGGACAAGGCCACGTGTTTGTTAGTTAATTGATTAATTAATACACTATATCTGCTCCATTAACTATCACTGCATCACAATTGCGTCATGAAAATCTTTGATTTCCCATTGGACTTGTCAATTAACAGCACTGACCTGTGGTATTTATAAAATCGTGCTAAGGTTAAACCTTACATAACGTAAACGATGGTAATGTGCACCAAGAGTCCATATTTGGACTTGTTTCCTGGCATCGGTTTACAGATAAGATAACTGCAACTCTAATTAATGCATGCATTCATATTTTTACTTCAAAATTTATAATCACTTAGCGGTATTTCTTCCTTGAAGATATTTCCTATATGAAGCATATAAAATTATCCTATATTAAATATAAAGCATGTGTAATTTTGAAGTATGAAACTTGGTAAGTTTGACTTTATTAATGGTAAATAATTATTGAGATTAACTAAAGGTAAAAAATATAATAAAAGATGCATATTTTAAAAGAAGCTGAATTAAAAAGTTGCAAAACGGTGGAAAAGTTAATAAATTATCTTTGGAGAACCGCTTGTTAATGACTATCATGTTGCTATCGAACTTATTTTCATATTGATAGAATTTGGCATTAGTGAAATTGTAACTGTTATCGAAATATTGAATGAACTGAAGATGTTTTAATAAAATGTCCTGGTTTTGAACGCCTTTTGACAATGCCAGCAGTACTCTACAATCTTGTCATCCTCTTTCCCCCCTTGGTACACCAAAGAGATGAAATTTGCACTTAATACCCAGCGAAAATGGAGCAACCAGGCAAATCGATCTAAACTGAAGAGTGATATAGAAAAGTTTAGAGCCTCTAGGATTCGGGTTAAAAGCCTAATGCATACCTCATTGAAAAACTTCAAATCAGTCATTTTTAAGGAAAACTTGAGAGATAATCCTAAACTGTTTTCGAAATTTGTAAATGAAAGCAAAAAGGACAGAGGGACTATACCATAGCTTCCTAATGGAAAAGGGGGCTTGGCAAAAACAGCAAAAAAAAAAAATGAAGTTCTTAACTCCCAATTCCAAAGTGTCTTCACAAAGAAAAGGCTGGACAGCATGCCAATAGTCCAGCATGATACCTCTCAGTATATAAACAACTAGAGACATCCATGTAACTTTGTTTGCATGCAGTTTTGTAGTTGTATTTACCCACCCCTCTGTTTAACCCCTTAGCGGGGGTAATACGAAAGATAACACTTTGCTATCAAGGTTCTTGGAACCTAAGGTACATGTGAGCAAGATGTCAAGGGTGTAGCCCTAACGGTTTGGGAGATGTATTTACCCACACCTTTGTTTAACCCCTTAGCAGGGGTAATACGAAAAAAAACACTTAGCTATCAAGGTTCTTGGAACCTAAGGTACATGTAAGCAAAATGTCACGGGTATAGCCCTCACGGTTTGGGAGATGTATTTACCCAAACCCTTTAGCGGGGGTAATACGAAAGGTAACATTTGCTATCAAGGGTCTTGGAACCTAAGGTACACGTAAGCAAAATGTCCAGGGTGTAGCCATAATGGTTTGGGAGATGTATTTACCCACACCTCTGTTTAACCCCTTAGCGGGGGTAATACGAACGATAACACTTTCTATCAAGATTCTTGGAACTTAAGGTACATGAGAGCAAAATTTCAAGGGTGTAGCCCTCACGGTTTGAGAGATGTATTTACTTACACCTCTGTTTAACCCCTTAGCGGGGGTAATATGAAAGGTAAAACTTTGCTATCAATGTTCTTGGAACCTAAGGTACAGCCAGCAAAATTTCAAGGGTGTAGCCCTAACGGTTTGGGAGATGTATTTACCCACCCCTCTGTTTAACCCCTTAGCGGGGGGTGATACGAAAGAAAACACTTTGTTATCAAGGTGCTTGGAACCTAAGGTACATACGCAAAAAATATGAAGGTTGTTGCTCTAACGGTTTAGGAGATATAAGTACCCCTCTTTTAAAACCCCTTTAAGGGGGACTACGAAAAAAATCCTTTCTTAAATAGTGGTTTTGGCATGCAAGGAAGGTACATACGAAATTTCAAGGTTCTAGCACTTACAGTTTGGGCTGTGAGATGATTGCCTGTCAACCTAGTCACCTTGTCTCTCTACATATATAGATAATTATTGAGGAGGCAGGTATTCTGAGAAAATTAAAAAAACTCAATCCCTCCAAATCTGGGGTACCAGACAATGTGTCCACAAGAGTCCTGACGCCATGCCATACAAACGGTTAACGAATTGCAAGTACACATAACCAAAATTCAATTGCCATTGAAAGGACACTGCATATCAACTAACTTTCCAAATATTTATTTCCCACTTACTTTTAACCTTTCATCAAAATTGCATTACCCTTGAATTGGTGAAACACATACACTATGTTCTTTATGCATGCATAAAACACATCACCCCATGCTGGACAAGGCCATGTGTTCGTTAATTGATTAATTAATCAACTGTATCTGCTCGATAAACTATCACTGCATCACAATTGCGTCATGAAAATCTTTGATTTCCCATTGGACTTGTCAATTAACAGCACTGAACGGTGGTATTTATAAAATCGTGCTAAGGTTAAACCTTACATAACATAGACGATGGTAATGTGCACCAAGAGTCAATATTTGGACTTGCTTCCTGGTGTCGGTTTACAGATAAGATAACTGCAACTCAATAACTTCATACCATTAACAATCCATGAAGATCTATAATTAATGCATGTATTCATAGTTTTATTTCCAAATTTATAATTACTTAATGGTACTTCTTCATTGAAGATATTTCCTATACGAAGCATATAATATCTCATATTAAATATAAAGTATGAGGAATTTAAAAGTATTACATTTGGCAAGTTTAAATTTATTAATGATAAAGAAGTATTTAGATTAACTGAAGATAATAAATATAATAAAAGAAGAATATTTTAAAAGAAGCTGAATTAAAAAAATGTTGAAAAATGGTGGAAAAGTTAATAAATTATCATTGGAAAACAGCTTATTAGGGACTATCATGTTGTTATCGAACTAACTTTCATACTGGTAAAATTTTGGTTTTAGTGAAATTGTAATGGTTATCGAAATATAGAATTTAACATCCTGGTTTTCAACGCTTTTTGACAATGCCAACAGTTCTCTCCAATGGCATATCTTGTCATGACGATACATTGTACATTGCATTGCTTTTATTGCTCAGCCATGTCAATTACATGTCAAGACATGTCTTCAGGCACATTAAATATCATGCAGTCATACCACTGGCATATCTATCATGTAGGCAATGCCATGCATAGTTACATGCAATTCCCAATTTCCTTTGCCTGAATTATGTTTTATGTCATTATTTTTCAGACACAAATGTCAAGCAGTCTTTGCCACTGACATCTTTATAATGTAGGCTATGCCTTGCAAACAGCAATTGCCCAATGCGTGCATGTTGTCATTATGACTTACCATATTTGCCATGTCGATAATGATGCAGGATTATATCAACTGTCAAATGTACCAATGCCATGCAGTCACTCTTCAATGGCATATATTATCATGGCGATAGTTATAATTTATAAAAACATTTTAAGCATATCATGACATGTCTTCAGACACAAATGTCATGCAGCCTTCACCACTGACATCTTTATCATGTCGATACTGTGGCTACTGTTACCTTTCAAATGTACAAATACCATGCTGTTACATGCCATGCCATATTTTCAGGCACAAATGACATGCAGTCACTCTCTGTAACATTATCTCATGGCCAGTTATGTCATTTTATTTCTTAAACATGTCAATTAGATGCCATGACATGTCTTCAGGCAAAAAACCATCGTCTTTGCCACGTCGCAATACAGTTACTGTTACCTGCGTAATGTACACATTATTTCTAAAACATGTGAATTACATATCATAATTCAAGAACAAATGCCATGCAGTCTTTTGCCATGGTGCATGCAAATAACGTGGTTATTTCTTGTTACCTGTCACCGCCACATTTCATGTCCATGGTTGCCATGACAAGATTTCCAACATGAAAAGTTAATCTTACTTCCAATTCATGGTCGATAATCTAAAATAGCAACCATTTGCAGATCAACTTCAGTTTAATGGAGGCATAAACTGACATTTTCCTTGAAATGGACGCCATGACGCAGAATGCCGAAGATGATATCTTGCATCAGGATGCTATTCCTAGCTGGCCAGGCTCAAATTGGTAACCAATACAACCTCGACGGTATCGATTGCTGACAACTCGTCCTTGTCGATGCAACCCCATCTTCGTCTGACGCACTTCCATGCACCTTGCGCTGCCCCAAGACACTGTCCGGTCCGCAGCGGAAGGTCACCGGTGCACATCCACCGACCTCGTGGTGGCCATAACCCGATATCTGCACCATTTCCCATGGCACCAAAGCGGTATATAAGCAGGTCAGAAACCAGTCCTGGCATCCAAACAGTTCTTACCAGTTACCAGATAAACACTCCCAAGATGCTCTTCAGGCTCATCTTCGCAACCCTGCTCTGCGGCGCTGCCCTGGCAAGACCGCAGGCAGCAGATGTTGGCTCAACCATCGGCCAAGCAGCGGGAACAGCCAGTGGACTGGTCCAGCCAGTAGTTGGTGGAGCTGAAGGTGCCCTCACACCAGTTGTCAGTGGAGCTGAAGGTGCCCTAGCACCGGTAGCCAGTGGAGCTGAAGGTGCCCTAGCACCGGTAGCCAGTGAAGCTACCGGTGCCCTCACACCAGTAGTCAGTGGAGCTGAAGGTGCCCTAGCACCGGTAGCCAGTGGAGCAGAAGGTGCCCTCACACCAGTAGTCAGTGGAGCTGAAGGTGCCCTCGCACCGGTAGTCGGTGGCGTGGAAAGTGCCGTCACACCAATTGTCGCCGATGTGCCCGGTGCAGTCACCGGAGTTGCCGGTGCGGTGCAAGGAGCAGCTAGTGGAGTCGGTAGCACTGTGCAAGGAGCTGCCGGTGGACTCACCGACACAGCCACAGGATTGGTCGACGGAGTCACCGGAGCTGCCGGGCCACTTGTCGGTGATGCCGCCGGAGCGGTAACCCCGGTCGTCGGTGGAGCCACCCAAACCATCGGACAACTCCTGGACTCTCTCAACTGCACCTCTCTGAAGAAGCTGCTCCAGGACTGCGGTCTCGGAAACATACTCACTGGACTTGGTAAGCTGCGACCGTGGTTCCCCGGATATAACACCGGGCCTTAAAATTCATTTTTGATCCAAATTGCAAGGCACTAGGTCTTATTTTCGGGGGATGTCTTAGTTTCTTCACTTACAAAAATCAAAATGTCTCCTGTAAGAAATTCATTCATATGATGTCTTCCAACTCAAGAAATCATCCTGCCGGGGGTAAAGTAACGGTCACTTTAACCATGCCGCAACCATATCCATGAAGTGTCAACTGAACACTTGCATGACTGCAGTGGCAGCAAAAACTATGACAATTGGCACAGAGTTTCTGGGTTTCACTCTTGTGTTTCAATTGTGTTACATCAAAAATGCACTACGGGTAGCAGTTCGTTATTGAAAATGCATTTCAAAATGCATAATAATTGGCAACATTACAAAATGCATTCGGAAAAGATTGTACCATGCATTTCATAATACATAGCACTATTTTATTTGCGAATATAATAATTGGCAACATTACAAAATGCATTCGGAA
>JAQFYZ010002904.1:0-15130 GCA_034695085.1 Cylindroiulus punctatus | reverse complement strand
AAAACAGTTAGTTGGGACGGGAGCAGTCGGTAATGATACATTTTGAGGTAGTCTAGGATAATACGTAAGTACCTAAAAGTGTTTGTAAAGTTGAACCACTAATGACAAAAAAAATGTTAAAAGCAAATATAATTATAGTTATTTTTTTTTTGTATATCATTCAGAAGCGGCTCCTCCTGGTACTCCGGGCTACGATCCTACAAAACATATGCAAGAACAGCAGTTTCACAATCCGAACACGTTGTGAGTTTATTTGGCATTCTTTCATTGAAATTTGTGTAGAAATCTGTTACATATGAAGTTGTAAAATGATAGATAATTTATAATATAAAAACAGTTTAAATTCGGAATTTAAATTAGAAAGTTTGTTGGCCTTCCATGCGTTAATTTCTCACACTTCCTGATTCGTTATCAAGCGCTTCGATGACCAAATCACAGAAGAAGGAATTTCGCCAGGCTAATAATGCCAAAAATGCTGTCAGAATGTAAGCTCGCAGCATCTGATTTCTGTCCTAAATAATGTTATTCAGTAAGTTTAATTTAGCCATACAGAACCCTGCCATAATTATAACACATGATTTTTTGTTTTGTTTTTAAGTGAAGAAAATGAAAATATGGTAGATCGTTTGCTTACTGCTCCATTGAAAGAACTTCACTTGCCAAAAGAAGATGGAGTGGTAATACCTCCCAGCTTTATTCGGAAAAGTGTCTCTCAAAACTCGATGCACATAATTTCTTTTTCTTTTATAAATTCACTTTTCACTCTACTCAGTTGCTATTTTTATAGTGCGTTACAATATCCATTGTGACGTGAGGTTATTGAAAATGATAATACAATGTATTTTGAAAAACTGCATTGAGTTTATAAAAAAATGTGGTCACTTACTGTAAAAATGGCAAATGTGTAGACTAAATAGTTAAATTAAAAAACTTATGTTCATTAGGTTTAAGGGACCCATGAATATTACGTTGTGATGAAGCTATTACTTTTTTTAAAAACAATTTCGTCTTTTGTTTGTTTTATTAAGGTTGACCGATTGATGATTGCGCTAAGTGGCTCTGGCAGTTCATTGCCTTCGCCCTCTGTATCACGCCAGTCTACATACAGAAAACGCGATAATGAAAACCCCTTGCTGGGCATCTCCAAAGGCCGAGGCATTTACCGGGTTCCAGGTGAGCAAGCATCCACTTGCCATTATAACTATATATATTTTAAAAATTAGATCACCGATGATGCCTTTAAGTGAAACCTTCCTTGGGAAATACATTTTGATATTGGACATTTGCCTTATTGGTTTGTTTCCTCCTTTACAGATAGTTTACCTAGAGTTGGTCTTGAGCTGCCTTTGACCCATGTTGAAGGTAATAAATATTTCTTATTAACAGTTGGATTCGTAATAGAAATTTACTAATTTTGGGCGAAAATACTTATTTAAAATGTGTATTATAAGATTAATGATAATTATTGCAATGCTGTACACGATAATGTGTTGGAAACGCTTCGAGAAATGATGGATTTTAATCTTATTTGCGTTAATGATTTATTTATACGAAGGCAATTTTTTTCTTTCAAACTGGATCATCGCGAATTCATTTAAGTGCGCATATATATAATATATTGATAGTGTTTCATAAATATTCAATTGAAAGGATTTTAATTGGAAACACTATTGACTTTAGATTCTAAATATAGTGTATATTTTTGATGCATCAAATATTCTTGGGGCTAATTTGTTTTATTTTTCTTCATTTCATAGGTAGATTACCTGAAGTCCGTCTTCCATCACATTTGGAATTCGTTAATGGTGATAATTTTGTTATTTTCATGAACGTTTCTCGAAATTTCTAGCTTTTGCTTTTTAATAATTTTATTCTTTGATAGCAGACTGTAGTAGCAGTACAACAGGTGACGATTCTGTGAGTAACCAAAATTCTCAAATATATCTTTCCTAAAAAAATGTGAGATGTTGTTAAACTCAATTGAATTGACTAATTATTCTAATTATTAGGACAGCGTTCATTCAGAAAGACTGAAGAATCGTTTGCTGAAAAAGATAAAACAGGTATAGTCAGGCTATCATTTATTTCAGCCATTATTAACATTGTTTGAAATTGCATGCGTTTATTTTTTTAGATAAATGTTCTCGTCGAAATGCAGGAGAATGGAGAAACTTTAAACAGAGAAGAGGTATATTTTTTATTAAATCACGTTTCGCATATAGTTATTGACTCTTATTTTATTTCATTTTATTAATTTTCAGTTGGATAAAATTGCCAAACGAGATGAGATTTTGAAAGTTTTGCAATTGTTACCCAACAAGTGATTTCCAAGCTCTGTAATCATGAGTTACATTTAATTGATTTAAAGTTTTATTCTCATTCCTGATTTATTCACACAAAAGTAAATTTTCAGCGTCTTTATGCCTCTAAATGCTCAAATAATGCAGCGAGAAATGTTTCTCGCTGCATTATGCATTATGTTTCTCAGTTGTTTAGCCTTCATAAAACTGAACGGCGAAATGCAACGAGTTCTTGAAACTTAATCCAATCTGGATGGAACTTTTATTATGACAAATATTTTCTACAAGTGGCTTTTTTAAAATTCTATCATATCATTGCTGATGAACCATTTTACGTTATGTCAAATAGCATATTGCCGCGCTTTAGTTTGAAATACACTTCTGAGAATAATTCATCCATATCTCTTCATAGTTTCCGTAGCCGAATTGTATTTTTCCGAAACCAATAGCGATAATATTGTCAAGAGTCGACAGCTGTTGGCGGACGATTCCTGGCAGGTATGCACTCTTTGATGTATACCAGGGATTCAGTTCCATTCAATATAACAGTCAGCATATTTGATTACGCGTCGAGATAACATTTAGTCGTGATGTTTTATTGTTTCATACATGTACGTAATTTTCAGTTCAAACATTTTTCCTCTAACATTCTAACATACGTTTTGTAACGTAATGCATATACTACAAACTTTGAGAAAATGTCCAATACTATATTTTCTGTATGAAAAGTTTCGGTATCTCCGCAATTTTCTTCAGTTGATGAGTGTTTAATTTGATAGTGTATTTCTGTACATTCTTATTAAAAAACCATGAGAAAAAATGATTCAGTGGTATTTATTTAGTTATTTTGTCGGTTTTGTACTTGAAATTTTCCCTCAAACATTTATCAAAAAAAGGTTGCTGTGTGAAAAAAGGTGTCGAAAAATTTGGAGTGTTTCTACACCAAATTTTTTGATGCCTCCTAATCCTATAATATACATGTAGATGTATCTGAAATGGTAATTACATTCTGCATTTTGAAATTGCCCGGACATTGCTGGCGGAAACACGTCATTGCATAGCAGACTCTTGAAGAATATCAAAATGGCGGACGACGTGGAGTTGGACACAACTCAAACCGAAAAATTATTACAATTTCAGGTATATTTATTTGCGTTGCTGCCTTTTATTCGCATTATTCGGCTTGGGAGAATGTTGAGAGATGATTTTGTAATTTCCAAATTCGCTTGCTGCTGCGTTTTAATGACTCAACGAATGTGTATTGTTAGGCCTATAGTAGTCCTAACTACCGTACCCTGTAATTTATTTACAGAAAGTTGCTTCTGGGCGTTGATATGGTGTATATTAAGCATTGGTTAATTTCAGTAATTTTCCCGTAAACTAATATATTTGTCTCTACCTTATACTAGGACTTGACTGGCATAGAGGACATCGCCAGATGTCGTCAGTTATTGGCTTCTCACAATTGGGATTTAGAGGTTAGTACCATATCGTACTCTAACCAATTCCTCAATTTTATAATCATTAAACTGGTTCATTGTCGGATATTGAATGTGTTGACTAGCCACCTACTGGTTTGTGTTGCTAAGCACAGTTTTTCGCAGTAAAATTGCCATTGTCCAGCAGCAAAAAGTGCCATAATTTTGCAGGTATTTCTGTGTAGCAGATTTACTGCTCTTCGGACGGCTGTGACTAATTTGAGATGTGAATTTGTTGGATTTGACCAAGACCATTGGTGTTTACCTTGACCTTTTTGTTATTGTCGATCAGCTGGATGTAAACCCTCCACATGCGTTTTTTCTGTTTAATTAGGTTGCCGTTCAGGATACCCTTAGTATACAAGAAGGCACGCCTTCTGTATTTAATCCTCCTTCTGAAAATGCACCTTCTGTCGTCACACATCCATTAGATCAAAGGTATGCTTTAATTTTCAGCTATGTACATGTAATTAACATCCTTGTTTATTCCCTTCTGAGTGTGTATTTCTTTATATTTTAGGATATACAGTGTCACTAGGCCACGATGGCCTCAGGGACTGAGGGGATGGAGTTATTTTTTCCTAAGTTTTCCATTCACATTTATTTACTCTACACTAATGAATATTATGAACTTTGCTCGTAAGTATCCTTTCTTCATGGTGGTCTAACAGACTACTGAACGACTAATTGGGATGTGCGGTGTCTCATGTGATCATGTTTAATTGATATCTGTTTCTTATGCTTGCATTTTATAGTAAGACTAGTGAGGCCGGATTCTCGACAAAGTAAGGCACGATTTCTAGGGTCGAAGCCTCTTACTGTCCGGAAAGGTTTATCTGAACCTTTTTATTCGTTCACAGATGTTGTAGATCCACTAGGTGATGTTCTGAGCTTCATAAGTCTGTACGAGGCTAACTATGGGCCAGTCCATCCAGTGTTTTATCAAGGAACATATAGTCAGGTCAGCCTCTTCTTACTTTTTTATTCTATCGGGTTTTTTTTTGTGTGGCTTTATTCAAACATTTTATGTCCTTAGGCGGTGAACGATGCTAAACGTGAGCTAAAATTTCTGTTGGTTTATTTGCACTGTGAGGACCATCAGGAAACGCAGGAGTTTTGCAGGCAATTAAGAACTTAATAATAATTATAACGCGACTATAGTCGTCTCGGCAAAAGAACAAAAAATTTTACAGCCAGTCAGAGAGATTTGGCTTATCGATGTTTCAGGAGTTTCAGCAGTAAAAGGAAAATGGCTGCCATGCTTGATATATATTACAGGATGGACGAATCGCAAACAGGAAATAGCATCCTATTGGTCTGAATGAAGCCATTTTTTGTTCTTTTGCCAAGACGACTATAGAAGTAATTTTAAATGAGTTTTCATGAAAATGATTTTTTGACCATTTTGAGTTAAATGCCATTGTTCAGTAATCTACCAGTCACAAGATGAGCCAAATATCCTATAAAACTTTCTGTTTGCTCTCTGTGAAACTTTTTTTGGAAACCAAAGTAAAATTATTGCGCATTTCCTTAAACCTGTGTTGCTGCACCCACACTAATACTGTAATTACATTAGTCTTTATTATTATTATAGGCTTACGCTCAGTGATGCAAACGTAATTAGTTTTATTAATACTAACGTTTTGTTTTGGGCATGTTCCGTTACGACACCGGAAGGTTTTCGAGGTTTGTTTTGAATTGTCGGATCTCGTTGCTGTTTTATAATTGCTGTCTCACATACCATTATAGTCTTGCAATACTTTACAGTCTCGAGGACTTTACGAGAAACCTGCTACCCCTTCCTCGCCGTCATTGTTTTACGGGATAACAAGATGACTGTAGTTGCACGGCTGGAAGGTGGTGTCAAGCCGCAAGAGTTTTTAGACCGGATGCGGCTGGTCATCAGGGATAACGAGGGATCACTCATTGCCGCTAGAGCCGACAGGTAATGCTAAGTTGAGTTTTTATGATTGCATCACCCTCCCAAACCTTCTAACCCTTATGACTGACCCTGTGTATTGCAGTTACTAAATTGTCGTTTTCTCTGTCACGATGAATTTGTAGTCCTCGTAGCCCACATTTTTGATGTCCCGTTCAACAGTATCTCAATCTTCCCAAAGTGATGTGACCAATGACACTTCATCGCCTTCTCTGCAGTCTATGGTTTACGGGAGTTTAGTGATTCATTGTTAAGGTTATTCTGGTTTCCCTTTTCAGACACGAACGCAACCTGACCCAGACCATTCGCCAACAGCAAGATGAAGCATATCTGGAATCCTTACGCGCCGATCAGGAAAAAGAGAGGCGGCGGCAGGAAGAACGATCGAGGCAAGAGGAGCAGGAGCGAGTAATACGGGAGAGGGAAATGCTGGAAATTCAAAGGAAAGAGGTATTTGGAAATGTGCAAATTTCAAGCCAGATGTGCTGTTGTGATTCATGGTTTAATGATGTGGATTGTATTTTTGCAAAGACATAAAAAGTGGCCCTTGAAATAGGCAGATTTTCACACAATTTTGCATTACTTTCGATTAGGAGATACGACGTCAGAAAATTGAGCTGGCTGATCAGATTCCGAATGAACCACTTCCAAACGACCCCCTGTCTATCAGGATCGTTATCAAGCTACCCCAAGGCACCAGGCTGGAACGGAGGTTTTTGAGAAATCTCTCCTTGAAGGTACGTTTTGCCAGTTAAACCCCATTACTGACCATGGAGTGGCAAACATTTCATTTAAAAATCTGTTTCCAAATTATGGCAATTATGAATCTTATTAAATAAGGCCAAGATAGATCCAAACTAAGCTTAGGTAATTCACCTGTTTTCAGTATTTGTACTACTTTGTGTTTTGCCACGACGAGTCACCTGACGAGTTTGAGATTGTGACGAATTTTCCACGTCATGTCCTGCCCTGCAAGCCTACCCCAGAGTGCCCTGAACCGCCTTCTTTCGCTGAGTCCGGATTGGGCAAGTCGGAGATGCTGTTTGTTCACGACCTGGACGCTTGAACGCAGCCTGGTTTGTTTGCTTTTTAAGAGAAAACACGAAGATTTCAAGATGAATTTTATGAAGGGGCAGACAGTGGAAAGACGTTTTTTTACCATCTCTGTATTTGGAGATTAGGACCGAGAAAAACTAACGGGAACTATGTTTTCTATAACATTTTGTTGCTTTGATGCGAGGAAGATTCAGTCTCGAGATCCAGGGCGAAACCCAAATGAGCAACCGGGATCAAACGCGTATTATTTGCCACGAATTGAGCAGCGTTTAAATAAAGAAGATCGTTTCCAATGTAAGGTATTATGTTTCAATTTAATGATTTTTCGATTAGAGAAATTGTTTTCCACCTATAATCAACGAATCTCAATGTGTTAACAGTGGGAATAGCCATAGGGAAGATTTTTGGACAATTATTATTATGATTACGATTATAGCAATACCCTTTGTGGCAGGCCGTCAAACGGAGGTGCTACCATAGGAATAGGGGTTGCCCCATTCCCTACTCATCTACTACTCTACACTACCCCTTGCTCACTATGTCATCGCTGATGGATTTAAAGTGTTTGGATAGTAAGAGCAATTTTTCGAAATATGAAGATAAAAGTCCCAAATATTGAGAAGACAGAATCAGTGTGACCTTGTGGCGTAAAATGTTGCCAATTTCGAGCCTTCAAAGAATGAGCATACATTGCATTTCAAAGGAAATTTTTGGTACTTTGGCGATTCGCAAATTTTTTGCTTCAATTTACGTTTAAATTGAACAAATGCGCATTTTATCTGTCTTTTCGTAAAATATGTACAATTTGGATTCATGTACATACTGTACATATGTATTTCAAAATTGCGCCAGGATGGCTGTTGCATGACGTGTACAGGTGAAATCTTCATGTAACGTTTAAGCAGGGAGGCACCTGGGTTTGATTGGATTATGCGGCCTCAATGACGCACTTCCGGTTCTACATTACACCCGGCTGCCATCTATTGTGCAGCCGCCACGCTGCGGAGTAGCTGTTTTTATACTGTTCCTTGGCATCGGATTTTTCTTTCGAGTGATATTTATAGCGGTTTATTTCTTGTGAATTCATCGCGTGAAAGTTGACTTCGGTAAGAACTCGTAGTGCAGTATTCGTTTATAGTAATTTCGTAAACATTGGAAAGCGGCGGCATGATGTTGTCGTTAGGCCTAAATTTAAAGGTTTTTCAAAAAATGCATTATGTGACACCTCTCATCACGATAGTAGGCATTTGCACAAATTTGCAACAAAATCTTCAGTTGTGGTGTAGATGTCAGAATAGTTACGTTACCCCGGTAAATTCAAAAGAATGTTTCATATCGTACATTTGATTTTACGGATATATGATTTCTTGTGCTGTCTTTCAATCTTGGCATAGGTCTACAGGTATACGGAACGAGCCAATTTGACAGGCGTGCGACTTCCTATCATAGTAAAATCCTAGCACTGCCAGCTATAGCATTTTGCTATACAATTTTTGACCGATGACCTGCAACCATTATTTTAAAGCCAGTGATAATTGCACCATAAAGGAAAAGCCTATGGGGCAGTGGGTTCTGTCGAGCAAGTGTACTTGCATAATTTGCATTTTTTTGCTGGTGCAATTTCACACAGACCCTCAAATAAAGGTTACAGGTCACAAATCGCAGATCCGGCCGCATGAATTAAGCATTGCATTTCTGAAGTAATTTCAGTTTGATAGAACACCAAATATCAGTGAAGTTGAAAAAAATTTCTCCTATGCTCCTCGCTTCAGTATGTGGCGTCTCTTATGATGCTAATTTTCACTCCTCAATCTTGATACATTTTTAAGGTAGTAGGCCTACATGGGCTGGGAGAAGACATTATCTGGAAGCTAGACTAGCTTAGATTCCTAGACCACTAGTCTGGGTGTTACGTCTCCCTTCCTTCCCCAGAGGATTGAAGGATTTAATGTGCGAATGCAAAATCAGATTTCAATGGAAAATATAACAGATACAATATTCTACAATAGACTTGTATATGTAGTGACGCCACTGATCCTTCATAAATTCATGGATAACAGTTTTGAAAATAAAGTTGTTATGAAAGACAACGTGCTTAGTGATTTCATGCATATGATTGCCACATTTTTACAATTTTTCATTAAGGCAATAACTCCTTAACGAAATGGGTGACAGTGATGATGATTACGACCGCAGAAGAGCGAGGGATAAATTTCGTCGAGAAAGAAGTGACTACCAGGAACGACGAGGAGGCGATGAAAGAGGTCGCAGGGAAGATTATGTGGACAGGTAAGCACTATTTCATTGGTTTTTCATGCTCTGATGCAAAAATACACCTTTTTGTCATTACATACTTTTGACAGAATCTCACTAGGATTATGTATATGTTGTTGTTAAGACCATAGTTGATATGTAGCACAACTCTATTGACGTTTAAGTCATGGCATCTTTTACTTTATTTCTGAAGTGTATTAGTTATTCAACACCTTTTGATGTGACGGCATTGTCTTTTTTCGCTGAAAGTTTTCCATAAATTTACAGCCGTCGGGAAATATGGACGCGAGACCGAGGCGGGCGAAGGGACTATAGAGATGTGGACATGAGGCGACGAGAGCGCTACAGCCCTCCTCCGAGACATGATATGAGCCCTCCCATGAAGAAAATGCGACGGAGTTGGTAAGGACGTGTAGGATGATGATCTGCTAAAATCTGCAACAAACAGGGCCAGTTTCACAAAAAAACACTGCTGTGAAAGTGGCACTTAACTTTTCTAAATCTATAATTTCGTGCCTGCAGTGTCACTTCACTGCCACTTTGGTATTGCGTCAATTAAAATTCCAAGTTTTTTTAAGCATGGCATTTTTTATTACATTTCGCACACTTGACATCTACTGTATGTGGTCTATGTGTACTATGTGTTCTTCTTAGGGATGATCACGGCGGATATGGAAATTATGATATGCCGTACAGCGGATCATCCATGATGGACAGGCACCAGAATTGGGGAAGTGGTGGACCCGAATTGGGAGGGAACGCTCACGGGCAACATGGTTATGGACCAGGGGGTGCCGGACATCGGTGAGCTTGCGAAAACAAATTTTGTAATCGGAATGCTCTTAGTTTTTTGATTAGATGAATCGATGTCATTTATTTTGAGACTAATAATATATATGTTAAAAAAATTATTTGCATCTTTTGCATCAATTTGACTTACCATATTTTACGGCTTATAAGACGCCTCAATGCATCAAATGCACCCCACGTTTTGAAGGAAGAAATCGGAAAAATAAATAAGCCTTATTGGAGAGATAAACGAAAATCCTGCTGGTACTATCACTTCCAGAGTCGTTCGCTGTGCTACCATATTTTATTATATATTTATTATAAAATACCGTATTTTCAACAAAATATTTCACTGTCAGTTACCTGTATAAACAAGACATACCTTGATGCTTTTGCAGTTTGAACTGGTGCGCAACTGTCTAGGTAGCCTCTATACACTTGTCTCTATGCAGGCTACTGTATTTGTGTATACTTACCGTACCTTTGGCTTATAGGATGCAGGGCGATTTTTCGAAATATTTTATATGAATAAAAGTGAGTCTTATAAGTCTGGAAATATGGTACTTGAAAAAATTGACATAAGCTTGTGTTTTCGTTTAGTATTTTTTTCTTCACAAATATAGTGTATTTATGCCTATTGATTTCTGTCATTAATCAGCGACATGGACATGTGCCCGACTCAGCCCCCCATGATGGCTTTTAAGCAGTTTTTGGGCTCCCAAGATGATTCGATTAGTGACGAGGAAGCTGTGCGCAAGTACAACGACTACAAAGATGAATTTCGACGTCAGCAGCTGAACGAATTTTTCCTTTCTCATAAGGAAGAAGAGTGGTGAGTCGAGTTGTTGTTTTCCCAGTGTATATGAAAGTGTAAACAGAGACTGCTTGTCAATAAGCATGCCTAAAAGAAATTTATATTTTGTGAAACTGCAAATATTGATAGAAACGAACATGGGAGCAATAACAATTCATGGTTTTACTTTAATTTCGTGCATTTTTCACCCACTTTAGAGCATGCCGAATTTAGAAAAAGTGGTAAATGGTTTTGGAGTAATTTTCCTTCAAGTTTTTCTCATCATTATTAAATCTTTGGCTAGAAGTTATTTCTAGAAACTGTTAATAATGAAGGGATGCTGTAAGTACAATTTGTATAAAAATTAAATCAAAAATAATGGATTACTGCCCACATTTGAAAAACTTCCAGAACTAATTGATTTTCTAACCAACAATGCTTTTTAGTGGGTTCAATGTTCTCGGTATAGAAGGGGTAAAACCATTATTGTTATTGGCTTCTCACCTTTGCCTCACTTATAGCCTATTTTTGTCAATGCCTAAACTTCTTTTCCGCCTACGAATTTAGCCGCCTTTTCTCTATTTGAGAAAAGATAGAAAAAAAGCCGGCAGGCAGCCGTGGCCGAACTTCTGCCGGGTCGTAGTTTAGGGTCTCACTGCGCGCAATGCAGTGTTAGCTTCTTAAGTGATCAGGTTAGTCAGGAAATCTAAAATGCATTTCGGCAAATGCTCGCTTAACTCTCGAGTTTCATCGTGAGATTTTAAACGCTCTTCTCGGATCAAGGAAAAGGTGAGGCACATAATCGGTATAACAAAAGAAATATATTTCTAATTTTGGCTGTCGGTGTGGAACCCCGGTTGAGCAAATTCACAAAGTCCGTTAAGGACTTCGTGTGACAGTAATTCGTTATTTTTGATTTAATTTTTATAGAAATTGTAAGTTGCATTAAAACCCGAATTGTTTTAGGAAATGTGGTGCATTTTCTCCAGGATAGCACTATCATGCCATGGATGGATTGTTTTATGATTATAACACTGGAGTAAAGCCATGTACAAAATTCATTTGAAAAAACTGCTAGAAATGCTTTTTCTATACTTTTTTAAAACTTAACATTAATTTGATTAGAGTAAAACCCAAAAATGTGTCGAATAAAGCTGGGCTTATTATCAAGCAAATCTGGCATAGGCCCTTTTCTATCCTTATTATTTCGTGTCCACAAAGGTGAGTAGCCGGTCTTTTCTTAATCGAAAAATACGAAGTTCAAGCGCTTTCGATGCCATATCACCCTTTTTCATTTTCCCTGACAGAAATCCATCATCATTGCAAGTGCATGTTAATTGGTATTGATTTCACTTTGTGTTGCAATTTCTAGGTTCAAATCGAAATATCAACCCGAGGAGTGCGACAAGCGCCGCCAAGAGCAACTGAACGCTTTGAAAAAGAGAATTGAAGTGTTTTTCGAACTGCTAGACAAAGAACGTATGGAAGGAGTCTCCGTCGACATCGACAAAGGAGAAGAAATCATAAAGCTGCTAGATGCCGGTTTGTTAAATTAAGATGATTAATCACAGCAATGACCTTTAGCTTCAAAATTTATGGTTGAGATGCGATTTGGCGATTTTGGCTAAAATGGTGATCCTTTGAGTGAGAGTTTTGCTCGTGTGGCCCCTCTAGTTAATGCTTTGTTCGTTTGTTTCTAGTGGTGATTAAACTGGAAGGAGGGAGTGATCATGACCTGGATGCCTTAAACGAACCCATTCCCGAACTGGAGAAGCCTGAAAAATCCAACTTTTCTGCGCTTGGATCGACACCAAAGTAAGTGTGCCCGATATTTGCTTGATAACATTATTATAATGGACACTTCATGTTTTGCAATTAAGAGTAAAAAATAAATTAAATTAGGAGACTTAAGAGTGGATAGTAACGCCAAAATATTGTTTTACGAGACTCTTGATGGGCTTTTATGTTTTTGTAGCAAAGACGATGCAGCCAGAAAGTCTGATTCCCAGCAAAACAATGGTTCCAGGCCGGAGCCAAAGGCTGAAAAGCAAGAGGAGGATGAAAATCGGCCTAAACCGAAGAAGAGGCGAAGGCGGGAGGATGGCGAGGAGGACGAGGAAGATGCCGAGGATGGGAAACTGAACTACGACAACGAGGAAAGCGTCAGTGACTGGGAGAAAGGTCAGTTGTGAAAAAATCGTGCTGGATTGCCAGGCAGGCGGGTTTCATTTATTCTCGAAAAATAATGTCTTGAAATGTTGGTCTGTAGAAGGTGATGAGGATTCAGGACGCCCAGACTCTGCGGCGTCCTCGACCGCCGCAAAATCCGAGAAGCTGGACGAGGCCACTGCAGAGAGCAAGGCAAAGGAGGAGGAGGAGGAAGTGAAAGCGAAGGAGGGAGAGGAAACCAAGGAAGAGGCTGTGGAAGAAGGACAACTAAAGGAAGATGTGACGGAGGAAAAGGAAAAAGATGGTATGGGCTAGTTGCTATGGCGATTATAGTTTAATTCATGTGGCATTTGGTGGCTCCTCAAGGTCGGATTTTTGTGACTGTTTATACGCATAAGAAATCATGGGTAAATCCAGATTTGGGTATATTTACGTTAATGGTAAATGCGGCAATGCCGTTTGACCCAAAGGGGGTAATGTCGATAAAAGTGTGATATAATACTCAACTCCAAAAGCGAAGTATAGCTTTTCCCACTAGGAAAATAAATTCAATACCCCCAGCATTGTCCAATTCCAGATTTTTAAATTTCGATTCTCCATAACTGTTAAGTGCATAATTAAATCCTTTCATTGTGAGTGCAAACAAGCATCGCTTCTAACTCACTCATCACCTGATCGATCTTGGTATTTTACAGATACTAAATCCGAAGAAGGGGGCACTGCGGTGGATCCTGTGAAAAGTGAGCCGGCTTCTAGTGAAGACCCAGTCCCGAGGGCGCTCCACAAGACGTGCTCAATCTTCCTGAGGAACTTGGCCCCCACGATAACGAAGCAGGAAGTGGAAGCGGTGAGGTTTTCAACGTCTGACCATTGGGATACCGACTCTAGCTCTGATCTGCTTTCAATAACGTCTCATTGTTTTCTTTCCTTGTCAGATGTGCCGTCGATTCCCGGGTTTCCTTCGCGTCGCTATTGCCGATCCGCAGCCAGAGCGCCGCTTCTTCCGTCGTGGCTGGGTCACCTTTGAGAGGGGCGTCAATATCAAGGAGACCTGCTGGCATCTGAACAACATTCGGGTGAGTTTCCCCGTCAGTGTGAGGGATATTTCTGATTTCATCCATGCTAGACGAATCACAGATCAGCCCGTTTCTTAGTTCTTCAAACTAATTCCCGAAAGATTAGCTCTGATAATCGTAGAAACCTCCCTAGTGTTTGCTCGATAGTCTGCTCAAATAGCCAGTTCTCAACCCATTTACAGCTTCGAGACTGTGAGCTGGGCGCCATCGTGAACCGCGACCTCACCCGCCGCATCCGTGCTTGCAACGGCATCGCTTCACACAAGCAGGTGGTTCGTGCGGACATCAAGTTGGCCGCGCGTATTATCCAGACACTGGACAAGCGGCACAGCCTGTGGACGGACGATCAGGAGGCGGAGGAGAACGGGCAACTAGGGTTCGGGCTCATCTCCAGGAACCCCCTGCTGAAGAACATAACGGACTACCTAATCGAGGAGGCGGACGCTGAGGAGGAGGAGCTACTGGGAAAATCCGGAGGCACAGAGGATGCTGCAGCAAGGAAGGACGGTGGCGAGGGTGGCGCCGAGACCACTGTAGAGAGAGACGAAGCACTCATTAAGGTATTTTGTTTGGAATCAATGAGCCGCCGGAAAGATATGATCGGTGACGTGATCTCTCTTATGTTGAACATGCTTTTTTTCCTGTTTAAGGTTGTCGATAAGCTGCTACTCTATCTACGAATTATTCATTCGGTGGATTATTACAACCACAGTGATTATCCCAATGAGGACGAGATGCCCAACCGCTGTGGGATTATGCATGCCAGGGGGCCAGCACCATCAATCAAAGTCACCCAAACTGATGGTAAGTCACTGCGCACTGCAGATTTTCCTCAAAAAATGTCATTGAACAGTTTGAAAAATGTAAGAATATTAATAAATGTATTAATGTTTTTTTCTTTTCGAACAGTCAACGATTACATGAACACCTTCGAAAACAAAATGTCTCCATTCCTGCAGCCGCTAACCAAGCTAGCTGATGAAGAGGCACTAAAGTTGGGCAGGAAAGACCCGGCAGCGTATCCTTTGACAAACCAGTTTTTTTTTGTCCTAATCCTCTTTTTCGTGAATGTAAAAATAAAATGATCTTCAGTCGTTTGGAAATACCAGTCTTGACTTAAGTTTCCACTGTTACTTTTCGAGTCGTTTTCGGGACTTGATCAGCAAACTTTATCCCTTTTTAAGTAGAGAAAGTTTGGATCGACCTTAACCTCCCATAGGGTAGGCGTGACGTTTCGCATTTTAGCTTCCACTTAT
>JAQFYZ010002903.1:0-15131 GCA_034695085.1 Cylindroiulus punctatus | reverse complement strand
TGGAACTAGGCTAAATCAATCGCCAACAGGCGATTGGACCCCTATTGGTCGGCACATGTTTCGACTCAGTTCCATCATTTCTTGGTTTTACTATAAACTCCATGAAAATGCTGGGTCTTTTTCATAAATTATGCCCTCAATATCATATAGGGGTTGTACCAGCGATCGTATGGCGACACAAGCTTGTCCGGAAAATGTTTCATACATGCATTGTACATGAATGTCACATTGGAATTATTAGTTTGTTTGCATTACAACGATTAATCATTCTTTTTTGGACACAATGTAAACGAGCGTTAAGCATGACGCGTGTTTATTTTGCATACCCGCGAACATTAAATGTATATTGTGTACAGTACGTATACATGTACTATATTCCTGTATAGTTCACATTAATATCGCCACTGTTCCGAAAAACAGACTATTGAATTATGGAAGTTCTGGTGGCCATCTTCAATTTTAAAATATTGGAGAACCGGAATGTGTGGAAGAAGAGCGCTGAGTTATAATAGATTGTTAAATAGGAATACTGAAAGAATCATGAAACTGACATTTTGAGCAAATGAATAAAATGCTTCAAAAATGATCAGATGTTGTAACTTTGAGATTTGCAGTAGCTGATACTTGTAACTGGCTTTAGGTAATCCATTAAAAAAATATGCAAGGTGTTGTTGGATGGTTCTTCGGGCAACATGTTATATAACGAGAGCAACTTTCACACATTTGATTTTTTAATACCGCATTATTACGAAAATCTGGGCCGTGGGTAATTTTTTATCTTGTTAAAAAGGAAATTAGCGCCCAGTTCATTAAGACGGACTGATACAAATGGCTGCGCATGTGATGCGTGTAAAAACATACTCAATACAGGGACCATCATTAATTTTCGGCTAATCTCCATACGCTATTGTTTCTTCGTTGCCGCATTGATACACATCCTGTCACTTTTAATTGGTTGTGATCATTGTACTTGTTTGGTTAGGTAACGACGTTTAATGAAGCAATCGTGAGGAAATAAGGACGAAAATAATGTTTGGTTGAAATTTGGTTTGGAAATGTGCAGCCTTTTTTCATGTCAGATTAAAAAGTTATAATGATGTTTTTCACCTCAATTGGTGGCACCACTTAGTCTGGGTTTCATCTCATGTTAGGCTGTTCTTTATCAACCGTATATAGCTCTACCCTGAGATTAACTCTGGTCTGCCTCCATTTTACTAAATTTACTCGAGGATAGTAGGGTTTGCATGCTCTCAGGCCAATGCATCAAGCGATCGGATGAAAACATTATAAATACCATACTGTGAACTTTTAAGACAGCTGTTGTGTTGTCACTCGCACGTACGTGTACGTAATAGATGCATGTATACGTCAGTTTCCATATTCCCCTCAGCTGTATAACATTATTTTGCAGCTCCACGATAAGAAGTAGCTAATTTGTAACATGCTGCCACCGTCTGTTTAACAAGTTAGATTAAATTAGGATTCTTTGTAGACTTTGAAAGAATACTGTCTTCATATACCATATTAAGTACGATTAAAGTGCTGACAATAATTGCCTCGAGGTAACTTACTTACCTATACATATAGGAATACGTATAACTGAAGATATATTATTTTAGTAACCTTTTGGTTATTGGGTTGAACTTATACATGTAGAGGCTGTGCGCATCTATTCTCAATGACCAAGGAGGGTTATGTAATGTTTCCGTTATCTTTGATAGGCATCTTGTTAAAAACAATTTAAGATCCATTGACCCAGATTCACAAGTTATTTGTTAGGGGATTTTTCTGATAATAATTAGCCATTGGAAGCTAGTTGGCGTTGTTTATATCTACAATTTGATCACATTCGCTTAATAAATCTGTCTTAAAATGCGATGCCAAGCGAGTTAAAACGTGCCTGTCGAGCCAAAAACCGACTTGTTTTCAAAGATTAATGTAAGACAAGAATTATATAAAGTACATCATTATGGGCAGGCATGAATATGTAATTTGGTTGTTTTCCATTCTTTTTAACGCGCGTAAAAAAGGAGATTATATTCACTGCTGCTGATTATTCAAATCCGTTAATTAATTATTCCATAAAGCTTTGTATGACAAAGTTATTGCCGCCTATATTATCTGCTTAACTGCACGGATTTTCTATATAAAAATTAGCTTTTTCAGCGCCAACTTCATGTACAATGTTCATGCAAATACGAGTGGATTACTTGTTCATTAAGAGATTTTCGTTTGGGGATTCCTCGTGTAAATGTCAATTTCGTTAAGTTATTACTTACACGTGTTTGTAATTGTTGCAACGGTCACGTATGCAATTCACTTTTATCACTTTTTCCACCAAATAAATCCCTAGGTTAGTCCCATTTGACAAAAGGACTCTTCAGCGCCTAACAGGTGCAACAATTGATGCATCGAAGCAATGTACCCCTTCTCAGTAAAGTTCTCACCGGTTTGCATCGATATTAAATGTTTAATAAGTGTCTGTGTCTATACAGACATTGCAAACCAACAAATTCCGCAAAGAGAGACCCGATTTCGAGCACTTTCACAATTAAAACTTCCGCCCTTGATTAAAATGTTTTCTTTCTAAGTCTGCTGCATGAACTCGCTTAGTAGGATTTTATTGCTTGTTTTTTGGAAATACTAGGTATTTCAATTATAACCTGTCCTGGTAAGGAAAAGCAGCTGGTTTTGTCGTATGTTATGTCGTCTCGATATGCCTAAGATATCCAATGGAAAAGCTACTTTTGGCGATGCCATGTGTGAATCTTGAAATCGTCAAATTTCCGCTCATTTTTCCAAAGAAAGTCGAAGAAATGCTTACCATTTTCGTTATTTTTGGGTTCCTTGTCCATCTTGGAGCTGTCCCGTTCGTTGGTGTCCGATGCGTCGTCGTTGTCGTCGTCGTCCACCCTGTTCCTGGGTTCCCAAGTCACCTTATTTTCCTTTTTTAATCGTCTTCTGGCATTAGCGAACCACGTGGACACTTGAGTCAGTGTCATCTTCGTGATAATGGCCAGCATTATTTTTTCTCCTTTCGTGGGATAGGGATTTTTCCGATGCTCGCTCAGCCATGCTTTCAGCGTGCTCGTTGTCTCCCTGGTGGCGTTTTTTCTCCTGGCCCCGTTTAAGTCCACGCCATACCTGCAAATAGTGCCAAAACATTCCAATTATTGTTGGAACGAAATCTCGGTGACCACTGTTTGTGGATTGCTAAAACGAGCATGTTATAAGTTGATGAGCATTTTTGAACTTTCGTATCATTACAAGGGATACTAAACTTTGCAGACTATTTATGTTAAGGCTCATTGAAAGTGCGTTGTGACTTTGGGGACACCCTGCACATAATTGCGAAACTCAATTTCTCCTTTCCTGATCAACATATTAAAATATTTTTTTTGTAAACATTGAGAGGGACTTGCGTTTTATTGGTGGTACTATTTGACAACATGTGGAAATGCATGATATTAATAAAAACGATCATTCTATTTTTGACTTTTATTTTGCTTTATGAGCGATAGATGACAGCACCTGCCGTCTGGATGGGAATATAACAGATGTAGAATTTGGAACAATTCTAAAAACAAAATATATTTTAATTTTATATAGTCCAGGAACTTACTATCACTATAAACTTCGAATTAAAACATTTAGTTTCATTTGAAATTATCTTATCTGTCCAAAATTACGTAAATTCAATTGCAAAAAATCAGTTTCAATGGGCCTTAAACATTTGCATGGCTCTTTGATACAGCAATGATATGAAGGACGTTAGGCCACCCTAACTTCTGTTATAGGTGCTGCACTGCATTACAACGTGTTGCTCTAATATAAGCGCCCATACTGTACGCATCTGAGATCGATCTCAGATCCAAAATCCGCTCTTGAGCTCTGCATGCAGCATAATCAACGAGGCCTGGCAACGGAATCAGTACATCATGTATTCTGTATATACTGTACATGTAAATGGAAGGTTAATTATACAGTAGGAGTGAACATTGTGCTGGGCATTCATGCCTGCATCTGAACTGCCAGTTTGTGAGCTCGAATTGAAGTCACTAATTTGATGAGCGACTTACTGGCATTGTTAATAAACATGTCGCGATTTTATACTTTTTTACAAAACGTAAAAAAAAAATTCGTCCGATTCTCAATTACTTGGCAACACGTTAATTGGTGCCACGCATCGACAACTTGCATTACGAATGTGTACATGAATTCATAATGTTTATTATCCTTGGATTCTTGTTTGTTGTTTTTTCAACAACAAACAAGGTACGTCGTAAAGCAATAATTCCTCGGAGCTGTAAAACAATTCTGATATACTTGGAATATAAAAATAACCATATATTTTATTATAATCTCTCGCTTTTCATATTTTCCTCCGGGGGCGCCACAATGGCGACCACTGTGTTAAACGGTAATCGAGCTAAAATAATATGAAGCAATGAATATATATATATGTCCTCACATAAATAGCTGCCATAACAATGAAAGCTGTTCACGAGCTAATTAGCTATCGACCTCAAACATATGCATTGAGGCTAAAGACGACTTTTCCACTTCGTGCTTAAGACCTGACTTAACAAACACCTAATTAATATTTGCAGTTTTTTATCACGTCACAATTTAAAAAGGTATGGCGTGCATACATAGGCCATAAACTGAGTTGGTGTTTTTTTGGCTTAAATATGGTCAGTTGCACCATAGTATTAGGACCTCGAGCTAAAAGTCACGACCTGTTGTGCTGCATTTATCGTGTTGAGGCTTATTAACTTATAAATCACTTTACAGAATTACATGTAACAGGTAATAAGTACCAGTATGTTTTTAAGCTGTTCCCCTTATGCTCCTATAGTAATGTTAGTATCCTTAAAAACACTAAATAGAACATGTGCAGTACATCCCATTAGAAATCTAATTAAAACACATGACACAACGTGTTTTAATACACAGCATGTAGAACACTATATACAAAATACACTTCGAAGCATGTGCACATCAAAACTACAGTGTATATGCGCATGTCGTAATGTTGCAACAAGAAATCCGTTTATTTTTAGAGTAATGTACATGTATATTTGGAATAAACGTGTTTAAATATGATCTATCGTGCAATTTTTACGTAACTATCATGTATACTAAGAGGTTGTGACTATTTCTGGCAAATTATATGTAGTTGCCTAATTTTGTTTCGTTCGTATTTTTCAGGAATATTTTCTTCGTCGAAGAACTGGCCGTGCCATCCCCTGTTTACATCCGATAAAGTCATGTTCTTTGCAATCTTCTAGAAGTCGCCATTTTGTTAAGTAAGTCTATCCATAAAGTACATATATTAATTTCATAAATGATACTCTTTTACTAAACGATTTACCAAGTAAGTGAAAGCCACTAGGTTACAGTTATACTAGTGTTGGTCAAAATGTGATCAGGTTAATTGTTTTAACACAAAACATATTGCTGAACATGTTGACATAAAACGGACATAAAAATTTGGGTGAAACGTTCATCTCCAGCAAATTTTAAACGAAACTGGTACATGTCGTATTGGATGGTACATAGCCGTATTGGATTTCAATACTTTAGGAACTGCGTTTTTTGTATAATTAAATTGTACAGCTCATTAGGCGTCACCAGAAACATTCGATCAGCTTCTGTTTTATGACGACCAGTTTAATAAACATAATAAAACTTCCAAAAAAACGTGTAATCGTGTTGCAGCCAAATTTATGACGAATTCATGCCTGAATGCATTGGAAGTTGTAAAATTCCTGACAGGAATTTCATTTCCTTGAGCATTATTGCCACATTAATTTACAATTACATGGCATATGAGGGTTGCTTGTATAAGTGACTGCGACTGTTCTAACAACGCTTTAAGGAAGTAACTTCTTATCTTGTCCTGAAACACCTGAGAAGTTTTCAAGCTTCAGATTCTTCAGGTTAATTTTGAATAATGTATGAACATGTAGCCATATTTATTCTTGATAAAGTCAGATAGTATTATACTGCATTTGAATCAGATGAAAAAACAGTACACAGTAAAATGCAGAGCCGTTAGGAGAAGCCATCTTTCTCATTATGAATGTGCCTTGGGCGGTGCATGCAATTTGTATATACCATAGCATAGGCGTATATTTTCCACTATTTAAAGTTGCTACACGTACACATACAATGCACATGTATGACGTTAAAGTCGGCATGAGTTTTAGCATGTGTTTTACGCAGGCAGTCGCGGGTTAATTATAAATTACTGTCAGTAAGTGTAGCTTCTAATAGTGACCGACACGCCCTAGCGGTAAAGTATGCCAGCACACACGAGCTTGGATTATATCCAGAGGTTCTGGATTTATTCGACAACTGTCCTAATTGCTTGGATCATATTACCAAATCGTCCACATTGGTGGATCAATAAACGACATTTTAATTTCAGCTGCGCTAGAGCAAACTGGCAAAAGTGTAATTATTTGACTAGTATCATATAAAAGAAACAGGTTTGCGTGATGCATTGGTGGCGTATCATTAGAGCAGCAGCCCCAGATATCAATATTATTTTAGGTGTACATTTCAAATTTATGACATTGTTGTTACGCGTAGCATTTCTTGATGTCCCATGCAGCAGCCATGCATCCTTTGTCCTTGAATGAAATTAGGACTGGATGATAACAATGGAAAACTGCTGGTTAAAATTCGCCTTGTCGTCTATACCATGTATAAGTCAAAAGAGTAGTCAGTATAGAGCGTTTTTCACGTATCTATTAATTCAAAAGATGTGCAGAGAGAGTTTCATGTTGTTTTGACGTTTGTCTAACTCAATACAAACATGTAACCCAAAACAGACGGCATTATACGTAGCACCCTCGACTTAGTTACCTTGTGAGGTAATGCATGGTTTGAATGCGGGTTTGCACATCTTGCTAGCGTCTAGTCAGACTATTTATACGTATCAATCAATCGAGGTGACCGTTTTCATAACAGGCCTACGTACAGTTTGTTTTGGTCTTGTTCGTGACATGCGAGGCATTTGCACAATGTTTGACTGATGGATTTGCATGTATTGTATTTCCAATCAATGTTGACGAGTGTCTGGCAAAGTGCGTCACAGAACTTCCCGTGGTGACCGCCACTGCTTTTACTGATAGACAGGTCATGGTGATTACAATTTCTGAAAACTAAATTCCCTGAATTTACCAGGTTTTCCAGAGTCATATTCTCATTTTTTTCCAAGTTTATGATAAGCAAGTCGTCTTTTGTAATTTATTGCTATACACTTTTAAAGAAACCAGGGTGATATCGAACCTGTAGAGGTTCAATAGGCTGCTTTCAGGTTCCAGATTTGACGTTCAATGTGTAATTTGTCTGCATGTTATGTACATAAGAACAACTTGCAGTTTAAAATGGCATTTATTGTTGAGCAGTGAAAATTCACGTTCAACGTGTACTTTTTTCGATATTTCGATTTGTGCTAAATGCACAAGTTCCTATCTATTAGAAATAATTGTATTCGTAAATGTTCATGCCATGACTGATTCGCGAAATTACGCGATGATAGCTGGCCGATTTGGTCGCTTGTTTCTGCTGCCGTGGTCTCCGAACCAAAAGTCTTATCAGGAATTGAAAAAGCACCTGTTGAATAATTGAGCCGTTGACACGGGTCAGCCCCTTAACGCGAATTTCCCTCCCAGTTGACAACAAATAACACGTGTTCAGCGTAGCATTAATGTGTGCGATTGTTTCGATTGATTTTTGATCCAGACAATTGCCAAAACCCTCCCAGCCTCCATTTTTTGGGGGGGGTATAACTCGAGCTCCCTATATGTTAAATGCGAACAACAGGAGGTGGTGCCACGCCATTATTAGGATGCGGGTCGTTTCCTGTCTTAGCTCGCACTCACCTGTTCAAAATGGTTGCCATTTTTGCAATTAATGAAGGCGAAATAAGTGCGTCCCTCCATAAACTGCCAATTAGACTTTTGGGAATCTGGGTTGCCACGCATACACTGAGCCTATGCTTTGTCTAATGATGCTCGTTGCATAGGACGTTTGGGATGAGTTTTTCCCAACCGTTACCGTTTAGCCATACGATAATTACACTCACCCATTAGCGAACGGGTAGCCGGATAACGTGGGGTCGTACGGGTAGTACATCGACGCCGGATAAGGCCAGGTACCCAGGTTTTCCTGAAAAAACCCAAAAATAACGGGTTAGGATTAGCATTTTCGAGCCTTTTTAATTGAACAACCTTTAGGGATATGATGAAAGGAAGGCAAACGATCACGTTTCAGGTCAACGAAAATGTCATTTCTTTAAAGATAATTGAAGACTCGCAATTCAATAGGATCTACATTATGTGCCAAAGGTATGTTTGTAAGGCACACTGTAAACCGTAAAGGTACTAATGCAGTTTTTGTGAGGTACAAATGTACATTTGCACCCCATATATCATATATGTACCCAAAGGGATGAAATGATTTAAATATTTGTACGTCAAGGTACAATATGAATGGGTACAAATGTAAACTCATATGTACCCATAGGGTGTGTATATAGTTTCAAAACATTTGTACCTTGAAGGTTCGACATTTGTACTTTTTTCGTTTAAAGTGTAGTCAAAATGTTCCAATATACTGTATGGCAAAAGGTCTTGTATAGTAACGTTTATTTAATGTTTCGAATTGAGTGTGCTTCAATAACAGATGCAATGCATGAAGAATGAAAGAGCTAAAAAAATGCGTTTTGTGGCACTTAGATCGTTTCGAATTTCGAGTCTTCAGTTTAAACTCGAGTCGGTACTCACCGAAGGCGCGTAGAAGGCCGACTGCTCCGCCGTGAGGGGCAAGTAACTTTGCTCTCCATAGGGGGCGCCGTAGACGTTGAGGGGTAAACCCGAAGCCAGCCTCTGGTAATTGAGCAGTTGTTGCGCTTGAGAATCATATTGGCACGAACACACGGTTTGACCGGTCAATGGGTCGGTGATGATGGGTCGACCCGAGTCGCAGCAAGTGGACGAACTCAGGGGCTGAGTCGGAGTGCTCGTCGTTGCCTGACTAGACATGAGGTTCTGCAAGGAAATGGTGGAACAGAAATGAATAATCCAACTAAAAAATGGCTCGAAAATTTGGCGGCGATTAACAGTCATTAGAAATGCCATTCAATCAGGTTGCACTCAAAGAGATTTTAGATCGATGAATGATGCAGAAGCTTGCCTTCTGTTTATTGGGAAATGTTGATAATGATGCACGCAATTCTAAAATGACGTCTATATAGTGTTGGCTCATTGGAGCTCGTATAAGCAATAAATAAGCGTGCCATTGTGGGAGAACATTTCCAGATGTGCGCGTGATTGATGCAGCATATCACGCAGTCAAATTTCGCGTTCAATGTATAATTTTTTCTGCATGTTATGTACATGAGAACAACTTGCGAGGCTCAGTAGTCTGAAGTTTAAAATTTCGTAAATGCACGAATTTCCTACCTACTGTATCAGAAATATATTCGTAAATGTTCATATAATAAGGCATAATGAAAAATGAATATAAATATAAGAAAGCATTGGAATGCAATTAAGATGCGTATATATGCATTCCAAATGGGCACTTTCAGATTCAAATGATTCCAATGCGCATGTGTTCGTGTAATGCAAGCATTCTTTTCATGTGATTTTTCACATATTGAGTTGTTAGTACACACTTTCATGTGACTTCGTTGTCACATTTTAGCAACATCAATAGCATGAATTTAATATTTTGAAATGTGCCAAATATTCAAAGTTCTAATTCTGTTTTGAAATTTTCTACTAAGATGTTATCCGTTCTCACGTTAATGAACAAAAGATGAAGTGCCACCATTATCGCCAAACATTTTTCAATGTACAGTGTATACTGTTACATGTCTATAGCAAATACGAGCGTATTTCTAAAAGTGGTTATTTCGCAAACTTGAATGCACCAATTTGAGTTTTTTCAACATTCACTCTACCAGTGACTATACGTACAACTCATGCATAGTTTTTATACAGTATGCTGAATAAAAATTAGATTTCACTGTTATCCTATTGCTATATTTTGTGTAAACAGAAATAGAAAATTCTCGCCTTTTTTCCTCACTGTTGTATGTGGGAAATTTAACAAGGACTGAGCGTACGTTTTAACTCGCCCATCAGTGCTCACAACACGCGCAGTTGGCTACATGTTTTCAAAAAGTGAAATTGAAATGCGCATTGTGGCGATATGATAATATTTGGTATTAAGCTTTAATCACCGGCCAGGCCCGTGTATATCCATAATTATGCGCATGCAGAACTGTTGCTTTGTTAGGCCAACGCATTACAAAGCCTTAATTTTTGCACATAAAGGCACGGCTCAGCTTGTGGGTTTTGTAAACAATGCATAATCAGCGTTTCCAACAATGCAAAATTTCAATAAAACCGCGAAATCGCATGAAATATTTAGAAATAAATGTAACATATGTTAAGGAGCGCAGACACGCTGGCGCCATTGAGGGACACGGGCCCAAAAGGGCGTGTAAGCATAAGTCACATACGTTGAGATAAGCATGCACATTCTTAATTCGCATACATAAAACTGTAAGCCATGCTCTGAAAACCATCATTCTTGCCCTTCAACGAATTATCAGACATCTGCGAATCACCATAATGTTTTGCAAAATGCAGGCAGGCAACATAGCCAACATTTGGCCCAACATATCCAACATTTTGTTGCACAAGAATTCATTTGCAAAGAAGCATTTTGTTGGGCACCATTATCATTGTTAAATTGAAATTCCAGAAGCTTAAGGTTTTCAATTGCATTGGAATATTCTTGTAATTGGGATGGGAAAATGAGTGACGCAAGTGGATCCCTGGAAATGACTTCCACCAGGGGTCGGTAACTTCGCCACCTATTTTTGTCGTCAATTACATAAGTGTGGACTAACTCACCGATGCAAACCACAGCATCAGTCAACTTCAATTTGCCACATGAGATTTCCTTATAAAAATGTGCTGAAATCGGAGAAAAACGTCCGCTCCATCAATCAATTGACACCTCAAGATGGCGGCCGCACCATATATCATGCACCCAAGTGCCTTAATGACAACTTAAACACGCCCTTAGACCAACACGGTGAATGGGAAGGACATGTTGAGTTAGTTAGGCCAAATTGCCATCATGTGTGCTGCCGGGGTGTATAGGGGGCGCGATGCTCATTAATCTCTCGTATGGAACGCCTTTGGGAAATGGATTTCGTTGTAATTCTATATGCCCATAAAATCTTTTCATGGAAATGAGACAGGTTAAAATCATGTACAGTGTAAATGCTTGTACGGATGCTGAGCAACGCTACGTATTAAATATAGACACGGCACTGACACATCTCGCATAAAACTCCGAATAAATAGATGAATTTAGTTAAATGGAATGTTTTAATCCTCATTAAAATAATTTTGATATAGGATCTATCTGTGCATACATGATTTCTCTCGTTATTAAAAACAGTCATGAGCGAATGAAAGTCACTCTGTGACAACATGGTTTCTAATCTCTCTAGTTTTGATAATTTTGATCAACTTTTCAGGCAGATTTGTGTAAGTTGTCGAATTGTCTTATAAATACAGATATTTACATCAAAACCAACTGTCTTGTAGCTATACGAGGGCAATGGTGACTGCAGGTGTAAATTCTTAGAGGGATTTCACCGGCAAATAAATTTGGCAAAACGTGCCTGGCGCAAACGATAATAAATAACAAAAGTGCATTTCCGCTGATTTCGGGCATTTCAATAATCGGCGTATCTAAACACCATCAGTCGAATTAATAATCAACTACTGTCCAAAATACCGGTATTACATGCACATTGTCTTCAACTTTAAAATAAAAGACTGTCATTTGTCAGAAATTTGGAAAACAGACATACACTGTAAAACTCACAAATGTAAAATGCATGCAATGTTACGTACAATTGTAAAAACAATTAATTTGTAAATGAACATATCTGTTTGGGGCATCTTCAATCGTACTATATTTCTGTGGAAATCTTTTTCACATGCATGCATTTTTTACATGTTTTATTTGTACTTAATGAAGCATGCATGGTATTGGGGCGAATAACTTCCAGCACCTTTCTGGAAGCGGATAGGTCTGTAAGGACCTTCGCTTTTTTGCGTTTTGCTATGTCAGGAATTAATGCATGTGTGGGTTTTCTCGTCGTATCGTTGCCAACTTTATTTATTTTTTATTTTTTTATAAGAGCGATTTTACCACTCACATTTTTACAATAAGTGGATCCGTTTGCACCATGTAAAACGGAAAATAGGCAATAATTTGGGAATTGTCTTCAAAAGATGACCATTTATATAAGGGCCCACAGGAGCATGGCGATATACGAATTGGTTTAACAGTATAATTTAGCAGCGTTGTATACACTGCTGCTACTGTGTCTGCCATCATTATGGATTTGCCTCTGTTGTCATGGATCGAAACGCCTATAGACGACTGGCGACCTCTGTTGGCGTTCTCATGCACTTACATGTCGAATCGACTGGAGGCCCCTTGACATATTTGAGTGCAAGTTACAAATTTTCACAACAAAATATACAATATCAACCAGTAACGAATAACGAATAGTATTCACTTTGTATTATTTTTTTGTCTGACAAGGAACGAATGGTGCTAAAAAGAACACAATTCATAAGAATGATTCTGGTGGCATCGCTTTACAGCCTATGTTCAAATAATATTAAGCTATATATACATGTATGAACATGTATATTGGTGCAAGTGACATTTTATTACGTAATTACGTACGTAAAAGCAGTAAGGTCGAAACCCGTTTACGTCATCGTCGATAAACATTATAGGCAAACTTATATTCACCAGTTGAAATTATTGAAATTATTAATGTTGGTGGTGTTTCTCATATAAGTTAAGTACTAATGTCCTAATATGGTAAATCTATAGTATAATGTAGTTTAACTTGAGACCAATGGCTGTTTCCCATAAATTAAAATTTATACGCAATTTCGCTAAGTTCATTACTGTAAGGAAATTCTTAGAAATAGCTTATAGCTTATACTATGATAAAGGATAGATCCCTCAGTTAAAGGGTTATATGCGAGATTCTTCGTGCATGTCGGTGCGATTAATTATATATTTAGACTGAGGTCGAGATCATATATAGTTAAAAAACCTTAAGCCTATAAAAAGTATATTGCGAGTGCATGCCTACGTAAAAAAATAACATCGCGAAAAACAAGCTTCGTCAAATCCGATAAATTACACGCAAAACCTTTCAATTCCGTAAACATGGTACATGTAGAACACGAATCGAAAGGTTTTTACATCTCGCATCTATATTCAGTACGGTATTTAAGTAGCAAGCTACATGTATCTGGCATCGATCATACAATATGTATTCGTGATTACGAATTCATTTAAACGTGTATGTGACATATTTAAAAAATGTCTCAAAAATACCATACGAGGGTATCAATTAAGGATGCGTACGATTTTGCACTATTGTGTCATGTACCGTTTACGCGTACCGTGTCGATGATCCGACCGCTCTGTCATAAAATTCGCAAGTGCCCCATGGGACATGCCTTCCAACTTATGTTGGAGAAACTGCAGGGTTGCTATATATAGAGGGTTGCATCGATCTCAACTTATCAAATCTGCACGGCTTCAACTTAGCCTGTATACAGTATAGCCTACATGTATAATGTATATAAAAATTTGGTTTAACGATGCCGTTTTTGCATTGCCTGTATAGCCGAAAACCTTAAAGCCGTTAATCGTGCATGCATGAAAATGCTAATTCGAGTGACAATCGAGTGATTGCAACATTTTGGTCTTCACGTTTAGGGCACTTCATGCACTCTAAATGGATACACCTATACATATACCTGTACATATGTAATACACGTGTGCACGCGTTGCATTCGCATTAGGAATTAACGTTACGCTTTTCGCACGCTATATTTCCGCATGTACGTTATGTACACGTTTATTGGGCATCTCGTACACCAAATCAAAACAAAACAAAAAATATGCTGATATTCTCGAGGGCCTATAGCTGGACGTGCAGCTACTAAATGTCAGAAAACATTTCATGCAAGCGAAGTTGAAAGTTTTCAATGAACTTGCATCGTAGACTTATCAACACCGAAGTGCCCAACAAGTTTTCGAGAACTTCTAACATGTTACTTTCGCATTTAGTTGCAAATCGGGGGGAAATGTTGGGGGGGATTCTGAGAGTGGCCGTCGAAGATGCGGGGGTGGGGTAGGGGAGGCGCCTAACCGGAAGTAGACTGTCCCTGGCACGCAGGAAGGGGTTGCGCCTGCCCACAACAACTGAAGCACGTGCATGCGTCCATGTCAAAAGCTGTCATCAAAACTCAGCTTGACCACTGTTTCTTGCAGGAAGTATACAGTAATTTCACTTGCCACTCTTTTTGTATCGATGCCCTATATGAGAGCTCTAGCGAACATGCTATGCAACAATAGAATTTGTACATGCAGTGACGAGCAACGTAACCAGTTCACTGATTACCCGGTAATCTTCATGAGGGTGGACTGGAAGTTGGACGTACATGTACATGCATGCGATTTCGCCCGGAAGTTGGGACAAAACGATAGAAAGTGACCCAGTCCAATTCGCTCCAACATTATATTCACCCCCCCCCCCTCCCCTGTACGTCCATGTTGCGTATACACGTGCAATTACATAGGCCTATCCTCATGATATGCACGTTATTGGGAATATTATGTAGGGAAAATTCCTTCATTGACATTTGCCGCAGATATGTACATGATATACAACAAAACTCCACTTATTCTATTAGCATCCAATTTTGCGTGAACTCCCCCCTCCAAAGATCCTCAGACTTGGTGCACGGTCCATAAGGCCTGATCGGGAAAATCCTCCTGGCAACTCTTTAGAATAAGCCAGCAATGGCGGCCACGCTTGTTTTCCACGGAGTCTGACTCAGCCTGTTAGGGATAGTTTTAGGTTAGGTTTGGTCAAAGGGGTGTCCAGGGGGCCAGTTCTGACCTGACCTGACCTGACCTAACCTAAAACTATCCGTAACAGGCTCCGTAGAAAACAAGCGTGGCCGCCATTGCTGGCTTAATCT
>JAQFYZ010002902.1:0-15134 GCA_034695085.1 Cylindroiulus punctatus | reverse complement strand
TCAGCACCAAATGCATTGCTTCTGCACCAAATGCACTACTTCAGCACCAAATGCATTGCTTCTGCACCAAATGCATTACTTCAGCACATAATGCATTACTTCTGCACAACATGCTTTACTTCTGTACAAAATTCTGCACACTTTTTATCACATTTTAATCAGATGCCAACTGGGCTGGGCTGAAAAGTCTGAAATACTGTCAGTAATACTGATCAACATTTTTTCGAAAATTCAATTATGGTGTGAGACTAGCCCGAAATACGTTGACCCCCTCGACCCCCTAAATCCGTCCCATTCAACAGGCAGTTTTTTTAAGGGTCCTTTCACTTCCCCCGTCAACCCTTTGCGTCTACAGCGCCCCCTTTTTGTTTGCGAAAAATGCACTTTGTCCTCCTGGTGGTGAACAGAGGGCGCTGCGGGGAATTCTAAAAAGGAAAAAAAACACGTCTCTTTTTGAATATAAATGTCTAAAAGAGGAGGACGAGGCCCCTCATTCAACTGCCCCCAGTCGGAGGGGCCGAAGGACCCATGGGGGTAACGGCCTCACGACCTCTTACCTCTCCCCCCCTTAAAATTCCTTAAAAAATCAAGACCTGTTTTGCAAAGAGCGCCGTTGCTTTTATGCTGTTACCTTTTTCTAGACATCAGACATTCCTTCTGGTGACGTCACGTGTTATGACGTGTGTTCAAGTTGACGTTAGAACAATTTGATGGACTTACCATAGAACCTCCAATTGACCGCCATGGCGCTCTGTTTTTTAACCCCGCCGCTGGGGTGGCGGTCTATTAGGGTGACATTATTGGGAATTTAATGTTAATTTGGTGGTGACATTTGGGCAGATTTGGTGTCAGTTTGATGAATTTTTGGGAATTTGGTGTCATTGTGGTGAAATTATTGTGAATTTGATGTCACTGTGGTGGAATTTGTGCGAATTTGATGTGACTTTGGTGAAATTATTGTGAATTTGGTGTCATTGTGGTGAAATTATTGTGAATTTGATGTCAGTTTGGTGAAATTTTTGCCAATTTGAGGTTGGTTTGGTGAATTTTTGGGAATTTGATGCCACTTTGGTGAAATTATCGTGAATTTGATGTCACTTTGGTGAAATTTTTGCGAATTTGATGTCACTTTGGTAACTTTTTGCGAATTTGGTGTCACTTGGGTGTAATTATTGGGAATTTGATGTCAGTTTGGTGAAATTTTTGGGAATTTGATGTCACTGTGGTGGAATTTGGGCGAATTTGATGTCAGTTTGGTGGAAATTTTGTGAATTTGGTGTCACTTTGGTGGAATTTGTGCGAATTTGATGTCACTTTGGTGAAATTATTGCGAATTTGATATCACTTTGGTGAACTTATTAGGAATTTGATATCACATTAGTGAAATTATTGGGCATTTGATGTGACTTTGGTGAAGTTTTGGCGAATTTCATGTCACTTTGGTGAAATTTTTGCAGATTTGATGTCACTTTGGTGAAATTGGTGGGAATTTGATCTCACTTCGGTGAAATATTTGCAGATTTGATGTCACTTTGGTGAAATTATTGGGAATTTGATGTCACTCTGGTGAAATTATTTGGAATGTGATGTCATTTGGGTGAAATTTTTGCGAATTTGATGTCACTTTGATGGAATTTGTGCGAATTTGATGTCGCATTAATGAAATTTTTGGCAATTTGATGTCACTTCGGTGAAAATAATTGGAATTTGATATCACATTAGCAAAATTATTGGGAATTCGATGTCACATTAGTAAATTTTTGGGAAGTTGATATCACTTTGGTGAAATTATTGCGAATTTGATATCAATTTGGTGGAATTTTTGCATATTTGATATCACTTTGGTGAAATTTTTGCATATTTGATATCACTTTGGTAAATTTTTGCGAATTTGATGTCACTTTAATGAAATTTTTGCGAATTTGATGTCCCTTGCAAGAATTGCTTTGATTTGAAAATAATGTGGTGCATCATCGACCCTTGATGTTTGGCCCTCGACTTAATGCGCGTGACGTCACCTCTATCCCCCTTTATTTCTGAGAATCAGCCATTAGATTGGACTCCCCCTAAGTCCCCCCTTATCCCTTTTCTTCCATTCCCCCCCTTCCTTTTCGTTGTTCCTTAATCACTTCCATTTCCCTTTCCTCCCTATTCACCGGGTACCACCGTCACCCCCTCACCCCCTTAGCCCCAGCCCCCCTTTCACCCCTTAGCCCAAACGGCGTTTTTACGAGCCGATTTCGTAATAAGGGTTTCTGGGAAAACTCGTTTCGTCGAATTTGTCGAAGGGGGCGCCAGGGGGGCCTCGCTTCAGGGGCCCCAAAATGGCCGCCAACCCCTAAGCAATTCAACCCTCATTTTGCTAATTTCCTAAATCGTGTTTTAACGCCTTTTTATTGTCGGCATCGTGTCGCTGGTTTGACGCTCTGGCAGCCACCCCTTTACCCTGAAACCTGCATATAACGACCACCCACGTGACCCCATCTAAAAAATACCTCGTTTCAAACTTCAGTTTTCGACTTTAGGTTTCAAAATATTGAAACCTTTGCTTTTTCTACTGACTGTGACTGTAAGAAGAATAAGCTGACAAAGAAAAATTCTGATTATTTTCATAAAACATGTTTTATTATTTTCATGTAATTTTTTTGATGATTTTCATAAAACATTTTTGATTATTTTCATGAAATTTTTTTGATTATTTTCATGAAACATTTTTGATAATTTTCATGAAATTTTTTTGATTATTTTCATGAAACATTTTTGATTATTTTCATGAAACATTTTTGATTATTTTCATGAAACATTTTTGATTATTTTCATGAAACATTTTTTATTATTTTCATGAAAATTTTTCATTATTTTCATGAAATTTTTTTGATCATTTTCATGAAAAATATTTTAAAAATATATTAAAGCTATTAATCGAAGCTGCTACACATCAGGAATACAATTGAAGGCAGCTTCATTTTTGATTCGATCGAAGCGACACCCCCGGACCCTCCGCAGAAAAAAATTCTTTTTATGTTTTTATTTTAATTTTTTTTGCATTTATTCGTTTTTTTATATTTTTTTTTATCCAATTTTGATAAACTTGATCATTGTTAGTGTTGTTGTCCTACAGGGATAATAATTGTATTAATTCCAGCAGGAAAGTTACACCGCAAGGTTGCGCAACACAACTAACAATGATTAGTTTACAAGTTATGGCCGGTCATAAACCAATTAAATACATACTATTAAAACAATCATAATAATAGTTTTTATTTAATAAGTTTATGGTCGACCCACGTGGGCTGTGTTTGGCACGCGTCGCCATGGCAACCGTTGTCCGCACGTGCGTTCCGTCGTCATGGCAACCCACGCGCTGGCTGGCCGTCACCATGGCAACCGGCTGCTGCGCGCGGTGCATGCCGGGATGTTCCGTTCCAATTTTTTTTAAATCTAGCGTTCTAAGAATGCGGATTTAGGCCTAATTTTCACGAACTAAAATTTAGTCGTTTTTACCTGATAGTTAATGATTTGACACCTTTATGCGCACTGATTGCATAAAGTTGTGTCGCAGGGACCTCCGCCGCTGCGAAAACACAGAAGAAGCCGCTGGAAAGCTCTTCGGATTGCAGTTCGAATGCGGGTCATGTTGTTTTCATAGTCGATATATTGTAATCCCTTTTTTTACACAGCACAGGTCGCCTTATTTATAGATTTTTATTTTTACGCTGCTTTTCGATGTGATATTTGTTTTTCCCGAGCCGCGTTTGAGGTGAGCCAAAAGACCCCGATCGAAAGCCAGCCGTAAATTATCGTAAGCTGCTCCATCTATTTTTAGACCAACCAGGCAATCCGCCCTAATTTTCTTAATTTTTTTTAATGCTGCGACTCGATTTGTCTAATAACAGAGCTCTACTCGTAATTTTACTTCGATATTTCAGTGATTTCTTTGCCAGAGAAAGTCCAGGACAACCCATGCTTATACATGAGCACTATGGGGTTTATACAGGGCTCCCACAGACCTGGAAAACCTGGAAAAAACAGAGACGTTGGAAAGGCTTGGAAAAGTCAGGGAAGTTGAAAATTGAAGCTTTTTTATCATGGTGTTCAAGCATCGAAAATGAGTGTTTATATGAAAACAAGGAAAAAATTCTAGTTATTTTCCTTATTTTTTGCAATTTTTTCACAACATTTGCAAAAATAACGAAAAAATTCTATTTATTTTCTTTATTTTTGCAATTTTTCACAACATTTGCAAAAATAACGAAAGCATTCTATTTATTTTTCTTATTTTTGCAATTTCTCACAACATTTGCAAAAACAATGGCAGAAATAACGAAAAAATTCTATTAATTTTCCTTATTTTTGCAATTTTTCCACAAAATTTGCAAAAACGATTGCAAAAACAACGAAAACATTATGTTTATTTTCCTTATTTTTGCAATTTTTCACAACATTTGCCGAAACAATTGCAAAAATAACGAAAAAATTATATTTATTTTCGTTATTTTTGCAATTTTTCACCACATATGCAAAAACAATTGCAAAAATAAGAAAAAATTCTATTTATTTTCCTTATTTTTGCAATTTCTCACAACATTTGCAAAAACAATGGCAAAAATAACGAAAAAATTCTATTTATTTTTCCTTATTTTTGCAATTTTTCACAACATTTGCAAAAATAACGAAAGAATTACATTTATTTTCCTTATTTTTGCCTTTTTCACAACATTTACAAAACCAATGGCAAAAATAACGAAAAAATTCAATTTATTTTCTTTATTTTTCAATTTTTCTATATAAACACTCATTTTTGATGCTTGAACACCACGATAAAATAGTTTACAAGGTAAGCTTTCAAACAAAGCATTTATTTGCACGATAGCTTGATTAGCTCCCCAGAAATCAGGGACGAAGTGTAAGCCCCATAGGGCTTGCATAAGTATGGGCTGTTCTGGACCCCCTTAAGAGAAAATTAAGAAAAAATTACCTCCAAAATTAGACAAAAATTTCCAGTTTACAGTAAGCATAAAACCCAAAACAGATATCATGTAACACAGTTATTTTCGTTATTTCAGTGTTGGACAGTGAACTCCATGACCCTGGTCTTCTCTCCCCCTCAAGTGGTCGTTGTATACAGGTTCGACCCTGGGCGAGGCCTCATCTGGCGCTGTTTTTTCTGACTTGACCGTTACGTGTTGCGGGTCGTTGACCCCAATAACGGTAGTTGTGCTCCTTGGCGAAAAAGGAGATGCCCTGGAAGATACCTTTAGGGGCGCAGGAAGCGTGTGTGGGGGCGACGAGGGGGTGAAGGGGGAGTGGGGGAGGGAGGCCCCATTATCTGCACTTAACCTGGGCACAAAAGGCACAGGACGGAAACGGCAGATGGAAGGGGCCCCCTGACTCACGCCAACAAATGCCCCAGAAATTATTCAGATAACCCCCCCCCCCCTCCCCCTCAGCGCCCCCTTCAGGCTGGGGGGGTGGCACCAGGCACCCCCTCGTGGTCAAGCAGACAACGAGCTGTTGACCTCTGCTCAACTGGTCCGGCCGTTCACTACGTGGACGAAAGGATCAGTAATACTGATTTGGTGATCAGTATTTTCAGCTCAGTGTTGTTGCGTGGATTTTGTGGCACTTGGCCCCTTTTGAAGCGCAGTGACCTGGGAAGAGTCGTTACTAGACGTGAAGATGGATATGGCTGGAAAAGTCGTGGAATATAGGCATGGCCTGGAAAAGGCCATGTACACATGACCTGGGAAATGTCTAGTCGTGCAGACTAGACGTGACCTGGGAAATGTCGTGCAAACTAGACGTGACCTGGGAAATGTCGTGCAAACTAGACGTGACCTGGGAAATGTCGTGTAACTAGACGTGACCTGGGAAATGTCGTGCAAACTAGACATGACCTGGGAAATGTCGTGCAGACTAGACATGACCTAGCTGGGAAATGTCGTGCAAACTAGACATGACCTAGCTGGGAAATGTCGTGCAGACTAGACGTGACCTGGGAAATGTCGTGCTCGTGCAAACCAGACGTCACCTGGGGAATGTCGTGCAGACCAGACATGACCTGGGAAATGTCGTGCAAACCAGACATGACCTGGGGAATATCGTGCAAACTGGACGTGACCTGGGGAATGTCGTGCAAACTAGACGTGACCTGGGAAATGTCGTGCAAACTAGACACGACCTGGGAAATGGAATGGAAATAGACATGACCTGGGAAATGTCGTGCAAACTAGACATGACCTGGGAAATGTCGTGCAAACACAACCTGGAAATGTCATGGAAATACACATGTCATGACCTGTAAAGCTCATGTTCTACAAAGCGTTGAATTGGCCCATCATTTGTGATGCAGTTTTGCGAAAGGGCTTTGCATCGTGGAAATTCCGTGGCTTCTATTTGCCTCCAAAACGAGACACCCTGTACTGGTTTTTGGGTAAGTCTCCAAATTCCCATTGACCCCAATGAGGTAACCGAGAAACGTGGGCGTGGGTGTTGCTGTGGGTGGACGCCTTGCGACCCAATAACTCCAAACTCACGCCTTGCATCTCGAATATCTCTCAACACGAGAAAAAACCCTGAGTGAAATCTACGCCCTCTATCTACTCAAAACGGAAACTGCAATAACGCTGCATGTTTTCCTTTAGGAAAACTTTGCAGTGCTGTATTTTCGACTAGCAAGCTGCACCATTTTCAAAAGATACTGCAGTTTTGATGCTCGAAGTTTTGATGCTCGAAACTGCAGTAGCTTCAAAAAAGCTGCATTTTTTTTGGTTGGCAATTGGGTAATTTTGTGGCACCTTCGAAAATACTGCGTTCTGTATTGTTTTGGAATTGGGCAAGTTTGCAGCCATTCATTTTCAGGCTCATCCAGACGCCCTTAATCCGCCCCTTAGCGCAACCCCTTAGCGCGTTACGTAACATTACCCCCCTTCCTCAATTTGTCCGTTTTGTGGAGCAGCCAACGGCGCTCCTGTCACTGACCGGCCTACTTTTTTTTACGTGCCCTGTTTGAGCTCGTGCAGGCCACGCCCCCGCCACGTCCTCATTGGCCAGTGCAGTCGAATTGGAACACTAGCACGAGCCGTTAATTCGAACGCGTTTCCTAATTTTGAATTTGGCCACGTTCGAACGTTCTTTTTCGAACGTTTGGAACGGATTCGATTTTTTGAAATTCGAACGGCGCGTGCTATCGTTCGGAACGCGCAGTACAGTGTGTCTCGAAAGTTGTACCACGTCAGGGGGCCCATTGAAAGTGAATTTTTTGCAATTGAATTTTGATAATTTTGGACGGATATGATAATTTCAAATGCAACTGAATGTTTTAATTCAAAGTTTATATCGATAGTAAGTTCCGGCGCTATATGAAATGAAAAGACATTTCGTCTTTGGCCAGATATTCTTTATTTTGCCAACGACGGTAAATCTCTCATATTCCTATTCAGACGGCAGGTGCTGCCCTCTGTCGCCCATAAAGCGAAATAAGAGGTCGAACGTAGAATTATCGTTTTTATTAATGACATACGCATTTCCATAAGTTGTCAAGAGATCATCCCATGACAGGGTTCATACGCACATGGAAAGTCAGGGAAAGTCAGGGAGGAGCAAAATGGTCAGGGAGAGTCAGGGAAAACTACCTTTTTTGCTGTAAAGTCAGGGAAAATAGCAGTTTTTTCAACAAAATGAAATTGAAAAATAAATTCCATCCCAAAAAATGACCAAAAATTATCTTTTACATGTTTATTAATTATTTTGAGATTTCTGCTGACCATTTCCAAAAGTTGATATTAATAGACATGATATTTTTCTCATGAGCAGGTTTAAAAAAATGTTGTACACGATTTATAAGTCAGGGAAATTTACTTGGGTTGTCAGGGAATGTCAGGGAAAGTCAGGGAAGAGCAGAATGGTCAGGGAGAGTCAGGGAAAACTACGTTTTTTGCTGTAAAATCAGGGAAAATAGCAGTTATTTCAACAAAATAAAATTGAAAAATAAATCCCATCCCAAAAAATGCCCAAAAAATTATCTTTTACATGTTTATTAATTATTTTGAAATTTCTGCTGACCATTTCCTAAAGTTGATATTAATAAACATGATATTTTTCTCATGAGCAGGTTTAAAAAAAATTTGCTACACGATTTATAAGTCAGGGAAATTGACTCGGGTTGTCAGGGAATGTCAGGGAAATGATTTTGTAAGTTTGAGTATGAACCCTGTTGAAGCCTTATCGAAAGTGATTTTTTGCAATTGAATTTTGATAATTTTGGACAGATATGCTAATTTCAAATGCAACTGAATGTTTTAATTCAAAGTTTATACTGATAGTAAGTTCCGGCGCTATGTCAAATGAAAAGACATTTCGTTTTTAGAATTTTTCCAGATAATTTTGCCAACGACAGTAAATCTCTCATATTCCCATTCAGACGGCAGGTGCTGCCCTCTATCGCACATAAAGCGAAATAAGCGGTCAAACATTGAATTATCGTTTTTATTAATATCATATGCATTTCCATAAGTTGTCGAGAGATCATCCCTGTTAATGTTTACGAAAAAATTATTTTCATATGTTGATCAGGAAAGGAGAAATTGCGTTTGGTAATTTGGAAATTGCATTTTATGCAGGGTGTCCCCAAAGTCACGACGCACTTTCAAATGTGTAAAATTGTGGATTTCGACGATATTTTGATTAAAATGACGTTCATGTCAACACGTTTGATGAAAACCTACAATTGGGGATGACGCTGGCCACGCCCCCCTCAGGTGCGTTGTGCGCATGCGCGATCCGCGTTTGAACTTTTGACCCCGGCGACGGTGGCGCCACCTGTCCGGGCCCCCGGATCAATAAGAGTCCTCGTCGACGGATTTATTCGCGGATCATTGAACCGAATTAACGGGACGTCACCCGGCGCCCCCTGGCGGCGGCCAATGTGGGGCGCAATCGATGCGCCGTGACCTCAGGTGACCCCGAGTCCGATGCGGTCGATCACACGCATGCTCGGAAGTGATGATTGGGTGATGCATGCACCCGAAGCACGCCTGCAAACCACCCACCCCCCAGATGATGACGTAATACCTGAACGCCCCCCCCCCTGAAAATTGAAATATTGTTTTTAGCTTAATTTTTACAAATTATGGATTCGAACCTACATATGTGGGTTAAAATGTCTCAATTTTGATGATGCATATGTCATCATGTGGGGTGGGACCACCTCCCCCAGTGGCCATGACGTAATACTTGAACGCCCCCAAAATTCAAAAATTTCGATTTCAACATAATTATTTACAGATTATGGATTTCAACCTAAATTTGTGGGTTAAAATACATCAAATTTTGATATGTTGCGTGATCACCTCCCCCTCCCCCAGTGGCCATGACGTAATACTTGAACGCCCCCCTGAACTCTAAAAGAAATCGTTTTTAGCTTAATTTTTACAATGGATTTGAACCAAAATGTGTGGGTTAAAAATGTATCAATTTTGATGATGCACATGATGACATGTGCAAATTTAGTGAAAAATTTGCATCAACATTTTGCTGAAACACCAAATGTTGTACTCGTATCTTATATACACGTAATTTTGGTGCAAATTTAGTGAAAAATTTGCTGCAACATTTTGCTGAAACCCCAAATGTTGTACTCGTGTCTTATATACACGTAATTTTGGTGCAAATTTAGTGAAAAATTTGCTGCAACATTTTGCTGAAACCTTAAATGTTGTACTCGTGTCTTATATACACGTAATTTTGGTGCAAATTTAGTGAAAAATTTGCGGCAACATTTTGCTGAAACCCTAAATGTTGTACTCGTGTCTTATATACACGTAATTTTTGTGCAAATTTAGTTAAAAATTTGCTGCAACATTTTGCTGAAACCCCAAATGTTGTACTCGTGTCTTATATACACGTAATTTTTGTGCAAATTTAGCGAAAAATTTGCTTTTCACCTGCTTGGAAGTGCATTTTTTGCTGCAACATTCTGCTGAAACCCCTAATGTTGTACTCCTGTCTTATATACACGTAATTTTCGTGCAAATTTAGTAAAAATTTGATTTTCACCTGTTGGAAGTGCAATTTTTGCTGCAACATTTTGCTGAAACACCAAATGTTGTACTCGTGTCTTATATACACGTAATTTTGGTGCAAATTTAGTTAAAAATTTGCTGCAACATTTTGCTGAAATCCCAAATGTTGTACTCGTGTCTTATATACACGTAATTTTGGTGCAAATTTAGTGAAAAATTCGCTGCAACATTTTGCTGAAACCCCAAATGTTGTACTCGTGTCTTATATACACGTAATTTTCCATAAAATTTAGTGAAAAATTTACTTTTTACCTGCTTGGAAGTGCAATTTTTGCTGCATTATTTTGCTAAAACCCCAAATGTTGTACTCGTGTCTTATACACACGTAATTTTCCATCAAATTTAGGGAAAAATTAGCTTTTCACCTGCTTGGAAGTGCAATTTTTGCTGCATTATTTTGCTAAAACCCCAAATGTTGTACTCGTGTCTTATATACACGTAATTTTCCATCAAATTTAGGGAAAAATTTGCTTTTCACCTGCTTGTAAGTGCAATTTTTGCTGCAACATTTTGCTATAAAACAAATGTTGTACTCGTGTCATATATACACGTAATTTTTGTGCAAATTTAGTGCAAAATTTGCTTTTCACCTGCTTGTAAGTGCAATTTTTGCTGCAACATTTTGCTATAAAACAAATGTTGTACTCGTGTCTTATATACACGTAATTTTCCATAAAATTTAGTGAAAAATTTGTTTTTCACCTGCTTGGAAGTGCAATTTTTGCTGCAACATTTTGCTATAAAACAAATGTTGCACTCGTGTCTTATATACACGTAATTTTGGTGCAAATTTGGGGAAAAATTAGCTTTTCACCTGCTTGAAAGTGCAATTTTTGCTGCAACATTCTGCTGAAACCCAAATTTTGTACTCTGGATTCAAACTAGAAGGACGAGGTCAGTGGGCATAAAAGTGACCCAACCCCGAAATGACCCAAAATCCAAAAATGGCCCTTTGTTGCGTTCCTTGTTGTGTTCCCAGCGAAAATTTGGCGATAAATGCCAGAAACAATTTCAAACAAATCACTTCTTGGCTGATTTATTTTCATCCTGATTTTGTGTTCGGAGACAAAGGACCCAAAACGAGACCCGACTTGAAAGGGCCCAGGACCTTTTCCCATGGACCGGAACCTCTGCTTGTTTGGCTAAGGTTGGGTAACTCGGATGTTCCTGAAAGGCCCAAAGTGTTTCCCACCTGAGATAAAAGGACCAAGAACGACTTGGCTGCCACCTTCAGGTCGTAATTTAAGGGCTTTAACTAACTGACCTTTTTAACCAGTGAATTACGACTGGTCACACAATCTGCCTTTGTCGCCTTGGGCCTTTGGGGGACAGGGGCCGGAGGACAATGGACAACCGGAAGTGGACACAAGGACCACGCTGACCAGCTGCTGGACGACCACGTGGGGACACCTGGTGTCTGCTGGCTTTTATCTTCAGTTAATTGTGTCTCGAAATTTGCAGGAAAATTATGATGGGGATGGGGTTGATGTGAAAAATGCAAAAAATGATAACATTTTGAACTCATTTAGTTCAAAACTTTCACAGTTTCCAATGTGAATATTTTCAACCAATGGGGACATTTTGAACTACAAGTAATGCCAAATGCCAAAAATGTGAACATTTTGAAATTATGTAAAAAGTGTGAGCATTTTTAAATAATGTAAGCATTTTGACATAATGTAAAATGTGTGAGCATTTTGGAATAATGTGAACATTTAGAACTCATGTAAAATGTGTGAGCATTTTGACATAATGTGAACGTTTTGAAATAATGTGAAAAAATGTTTAACTATTTGTACATTGTGAACTCATGTAAAAAGTGTGAACATTATGAAATAATATTGTGAACATTTTGAAATAATATTGTGAACGTTTTGAATTTATGTGAACATATTGAAATTATGTGAGCATTTTGAAATGATGTGAACATTTTGAAATAATGTTAATATTTTGACTCATGTAAAAAGTGTGAACATTTTGAATTCATGTAAAAAGTGTGAACATTTTGAACTCATGTAAAAAGTGTGAACATTATGAATTCAAGTAAAAAGTGTGAACGTTTTTGAATGTTAACATTTTGAACTTATGTAAAAAGTGTGAACATTATGAACTCAAGTAAAAAGTGTGAACATTTTGACTCATGTAAAAAGTGTGAACATTTTGAACTCATGTGAAAAAATGTAAACATGTTCAACTATGTGAACATTTTCAACTCATTTGATAAATGTGAAAGTTTTGAACTAATGTGAATATTTTGACCGAATGTTAACATTATGAACCAATGTGAACATTTTCAACCAATGTGAACGTTTTGAAATACGTTTAATGGTAAATGACAAAATATGAACATTTTTAACTCGTGTGAAAAGATGTTAGTTTTGATCAAATGTGCACATGTCTCAGCAAAATGTCCCAGCAAAAAATTAGTTCAAAAAGAGTACCATGAAGGTGCAGTTATTTTGCTATCAATGGCAAGTACCATTCCTGGAATGTCCTTATAACAGCAGGATGTACATCTTATGCAGTGCTTTACAGCAAATCAGCGGCACCATCTGCTATTGAAGTGCAATTACGATGCACTAATGAAATCACACGAATACATGTATTTTTGACATGATTCTGACTGCAACATAGATTGTTGAACTTGTTGAATAACAATTGAACAATTCATGTCACCCATCGTATCGCATGTTTTCAATTTTCGAACTATACATTATTTTGTTAAAGCCCGGCTTGAGCAGTTATATCGTTGGAAACTTTTTGAACTTTTTGAATTTCTGAAGCAATTTATCCATAAATTGTTGTAAAATATATTTTTTTCATTGCTGGGAATTCAAATTCCGCGCCATTCGATTACGATTCACGATTAGATCGTAATCGACATAATCGATCCATTACATCGATTTAGAATCGTCTGCTCGTGCTGTCATTCTGTACTTTCATGTTCTACGCTTATTTCCTTCATTTTTTGCATGTTTTGAGGTTTATTTTCGATATTAATTATCTTTGACTGAATATTTTCGACTTTACTGTTTCAACCCTTCGTTATTTTCTTGTTGAAGAGTCAAATATCATCCCGTGACGACGACGAACCTTTATTTCTGTCGGTGAGTACACTGCAGGGATAATGTGACTGAAGAATGTAACAAAAATATTGTGATAATACATTATATTTTCAACTATTCTCCACAGCAAGTTACATTTAAGGGCAATTATTTATAACTGATCACTTTTTGTAAGCAAATGATGATCATTCTCTTACACAGATCACACCACATTGTTAGCTGCATAACATATAATAACTATTGTATAAGAAAAAGTGATGTTCTGTGTTGATACTTGCAAAACAGGTCCAAAAATGGTGAAAAAATGACCAACAAATTGTTTTTGTGTGATGTGATGACGTTCTTTCAAGAAACGGACCGAAAAATGACGTCAATTTCATGTGCAATTTTGCTCCAAGTGCTACCTGGGATGTGACGAGGCCCTGGCTTTTCCATCTCTTAGGATCAAATTGACTCTGGTTTATCCTTTGTAAAGTGTATGCAGATTTTGACAAATTGATGGCGTCCAATCCTTCATTATAACCTCTTTGATGTGCTGACTTTGTTGCCCCGACTATTCAATGCCGTCTATATGTATCGTGTGAAGTTGCAGTATGTTCGGAAGAATGGTGCAGTTGTATACTGTAAACCAAATCAAGTAACAGAAAAGGTCATGGAGTTTACAGTACCAAGTTCCCGCGGCAAGGAAAATGTCCTGCCGAAAAACTGTGACGGCGGCGGCTAAGTTGCTGTATTGGAGAAACTGAACACTTTGATGAATTCACGGTCAATTTTGTCAATTAAAAATTCATCCCATTGTTCCTTTCGCCCCAGTCAACAAGTTGCAGATTTGATACGAGCTTTGTCCGCTCCAAAATCCCTCCGAGCGTCTTGTAACCCGCACAAATTTTTTGTTTCATCGCCGTTGTATTTGTCGTTTTCAAGCTCCGGGAGCCCGATGTCCAGCTGCATCGTCTCCGGCTGCAAGTCGGGCTACAAGACGAAGGCCAACGAGGGCAAGAAGTGGCACATGTTCTACCCGCCGAAGAACGACCCGGAGCTGTTTGCCACGTGGCAGCAGCTGTGCCGGCCCGAGGGCCAGAAGCTGTCGGCCAAGCACAGGGTGTGCCACCGGCACTTCCCGGACGACATGCTCATCACGCAGATCACCATCCCGCTGCAGGACGGCTGCGTCTACCAGTCCAAGCTGGAGTACTGGAGGCTGAAGCCCGGCGCATTCCCGTGCGTATTCGACGGCTGCGGGCCGGGCATGAAAGCTGCCGCGGATGGGACGCCCGCCAAGAAGCGGCGAAGACGAAGCCCGCTGCCGGAGCCCGCTGCTGAAGCTGCCGAGGACATGTGCGGATCCTTAATGGACACGACCCTCGAACCTGCGCCCACAAAGTCGGCCGTGGCCACGCAGACGGAGGTGGACTGGTTTGTGGTGCGCGACTCGAAGGACCCCAAAAGGCCGGTGCTGCAGGAGCGGGCCAAGACGCCCAACGGGGTGTTCGTGCCGTTCACCGGACTCACGGGCCGCGAGAGGAAGTACCTGCTGTCCATCGCCAGGAAGACGCAGGCCCGGGACGAGGGCACCGCCGACCACAGCTACCACGGGGTCTCGCTAAGTTTGTACCCGCATTGCTGAGCATCTCGAACGATGGTCTCAAAAATGTGAACTGCGTAAGTTATTCTTTCACTGAATCGCCTCCAGCAACTACTGACAGACTATCGCTCAGTTCGCTGGAGTACGGAGCAAAAGTGATTCGGGAAAGTTGATCTTCTTTGGAACAGTGACTGGCATGATGAACGTTTTCACTACTTTATTTAACACAGTCTTCTTATAAATTGTACATTCTGCACGACGTTTCGGCAAATGAATGTGTGCATTATCTGAACATTAGGAGAATGCGCGTGAGCGCCAGAAATACGAAAATTAACAAAATATCATGAACTTGCAAAACCATTTCCACTAAGAACCAGTGGGATAGGTGCAAATTAAAACCAC
>JAQFYZ010002901.1:0-15140 GCA_034695085.1 Cylindroiulus punctatus | reverse complement strand
AGCCTGATAATCTGGCAGTTCAAACTTTGGTGGGTTGTCGTTAACATCCGTGACGTGAATTTTTAACTGCAAAATAAGAACGTTTACATTGCAAAATACAGATTGCATTCACATTTGTTCTGAGGCAGTAATTTATAATGCATCACATAGCAAAAGCGAGATTGATTCACACCTTAATTAAATGCAAAATGTAGTTTAATAATTCATGCAACATGATATATGAACAGAGCCTAACAATATTCAAAAGGGTGCAAGTGCAACAGATAATTTGATAGAAATTTATCTGTTGCACTTGTATAGCTTTCTCCATTTCTTATACTTGGTTCATAGACCATGTTGCATGCAATTCTTAGTTTGCATTTTATTGTCCTTTGAACCTTTTGGAATGCAAGTAATCAATTGCGTTTCGAAAATGGAATTACAACAACAGAAGCCAAACTGAACTACTGAAAAATCAATAAAAAATTAATTCAACGTCTTGTCATCGCCTTTTTTCTTGCCTATAAGCACAATGGTGAATACAAACTTTTTCAATGATAATACCTCGACTGATGTAGAAAATCCACCTGAGTCCTCAGTGGCTGTGACTAGCAATGAAAACGTGTGAGGTTGTCTGGGATCTTCATAATCCAATTCTTTGGCTAACTTCACGATTCCATTGGTGGGGCCAATGTTGAAAGTTCCAGCACCCATTCCCTGGGCTTTTAGGGTGTATCGGATTTCTCTTTGGGCGAAAGATTTTGCTTTCACAGCCACAATACTGCAAAAAAAATACAGAAATCAATCACAGTTACAATAACAATCTTTCCTTCGGTGATCCTGAGCATCTGACTGACTCCGAGTCCTTCTTCTTGTTCTCCGGAATGGTGGCCTCATAAGTCTGCATGTAAAACTGGGGTGGCCTCTGACCTCCAACGATGGACAAACGCTCTTCTTTGGTGGACTGAAACTCCCTCTCTGAAATACGTCCATTTTGGTCCTCTGCTTTAACATATAGGATGTACTCTCTATCCAGCTCGAATGGCTCGTTCGTTCTTGTACGAACTTCCCCTGACCTTTCATCGACCTCAAAGCGGCCACCAGCTAAAAACAAAAGAGGAAAAATTAGCAATTTGGGTCTCAGTTCTTGGAATAGCAAACTCATTATGCAAATGCGAACCAGCAAAAACGCCAAGCATTTCAGTGTCATTATTCAAATGTACTCGCTTGCGATAAGCCAATTAAGCTTGCTTTTCAGTGCATTGTGGACAACTTGTTACGCAATTTTCGGAAGAAAGATGACATTCAACAAACTACATGTAGTTGTCTAACGTTGTTTGCATAATGTTCCTCCATCAGAAATAATTATTCATAGCCACGTCAGGTAACATTTTCAGAAAAACTGAACCATTTTTTTTCAATAACGTAGCCCATGCAGACCATTGTTTTTATCGATGCCTGGAAATTGTTGGCGTAGATTGGCATGCATGAAGAGTGACTATCATGTACTGTGAGTACAGTCAACAATAGATGTCATCTTCAGTGCTTTCTTCATTGTTCACATTTCTGACAAACCACTTTAGGAAAGTGGGCTAAAATCCATTATATGAAATCCAATGTAGTTATTATTTTTTTTTTTTTGCAAAAGATTCGCCCATGGCATGCTTTCTACTTCTATTTTTAAAAAATACATGCGCATATACTATAGCTGTAACAAATGCTCTATTGGCATCATTAGAACATTTTCCAGGAAAGTGGACTAAAATCAATTACATGCATCTGGGTATTTGTAGGTTTGAAAAAGCTGCCCACGGCATAATTATGCCTTCGAATTTTTAAAACTAATTGGGCCTAACGTCAAACGGGATAGTGTATTAGTGAGCTTTAAGCCTTAGCAGCATTAGACAAATCTGCAACAAAGTGGACTAAGATCCATTATATGGTATCCATAAAGTTATCGGTGTTTTTTTCTCTTTTCTCCCAAAAGAAAAATAAAATAAATTCGCCCACAGCATCCTTATCTATCTTCTACTTATATTTTGAAAAATTCTTATAACGAATGCCCTATTAGCGGGCCATTAGGGCCATTAACATTACTCCATCAAAGTGTACAGTGTATATGGAGGATCACTTTAGCAGGATCAACCCCATAAGCCTTCTATTAAATTTTTCCTACAAATCGTTAGCTCTAACTAGTGCATCGTGTTTCAGTGCAAAGGAAAGATGAAGAAAAATTTATAGACCAAGGACCATTATGCAGCTTTCCAAGAAAGTTGTCAAAATTCATCATCTAAATCAACATGCAGTTGTCTTTTTGGTAAAAAAAGATGCTTAGAGTAGCTCGTGTCATGTCTTCTTGTTATGTCATAACAAGTGCGTCGAACCTAAGCAGTTAACTGTTAAAATTATCAGGCATAACAAGGTGCAGATGCTGAACGAGGAATTACATATAACTCTTGAAAGCCTGGGGCCGCCATGCGCACTTAATGCATAGCGAATTTATGCGGCCCCAGCATACAGCATCTCCAAATTTGCATAAGTCAGATGATGCGTGACATCTATTTCTGGTTCGCTGCAAATGCACTTAATATACGTACTGAAATCTCGGACTAGGAAATAATGGATGTTGGCATCCGTGTCGGGGTCTCTGGCTTGGAGCTTGTACACAGACGTTCCCAAGAGGGCATTCAGCTTGACCACCGCTCGCATAGGCAGAGGACGGTTGATGAAATATGGCAGCTCGTCGTTATCATCCTTAATCCTGATGATGACCCTCTGGAAGTCGCTTTCTGCGAAAGACAAAGAAAACCACGTAAATGAGTCTCATTGATGACATCTCTACAATTGCAATCTAGCTTAGTACAAGAAATGTTTGCAATAAAATATATTCGTTTGTGTTGGTCACATGCATGGTTTATAAAGAATGAAGGTTTGATTCAATTAATTCAACGCCTTCCCTAGCCACCACGACCACCAAATTGAAAAACACAGTCGAACCTCGTTATAACGAATTGCATGGGACCACCAAAATTTGTTCGCTATAACCATAGTTCGTTATATCAGTAGCCAGAAAAAATATGAGATCTAAAAATAAATTGTATTTATACTTGCATAACATTTTTTGTACAGTATTGTACAACTTTTCTGGGGGCACAGTGGTGATTTATTTGCAATAGTCTGTCATTGGAGATCGTTTATTATTTCTTTTGCGACATTTCTCCTAAGTGTACAAAAGTGTCAAAAGCCTGAATGAGAAGGAAGTCGAGATTTCATTCAGACACTTAACTACCCTGCACACCTACGAGTAAAGTTATTTGAAATAATGTTTTTTGAAGATTGTGCAATACATGTGCAAATGGGACTGTCTTGCAACGGAAAGTCTGTCATCAGATCGACGACATTTTGACAGCACCTTCTTTGAGCTGATAAATGGGTTTAGCGAGTGCTTTTCAAGTGATGTTCTGTAACTTTAGTGCATGGGACCTCGAAAATCTGTTCGTTATAATGATAATTCGTTTTAGCCAATTCGTTATAACAGTATAAATTAACATTATTTCTGTATAGGCTGTGACGGGGATTGGTAATACTGTTCGTTATAACAGTAATTCGCTATAAGTGAGTTCGTTATAACGAGGTTTGACTGGTAAGTTCTGGAGACTAGAGATCAAACATCATGATTTCTGTCTCCAATATATCCCTAAATCAACTCCAAAATGTTTCACCACGTAATGCCTCATAAGATTCTAACAGAGAATTTTCAACACCTGTAACACCATTCCAAGAAGGAGCGATGTTACAATTTTACATTGATGGTAAAGATGGTCCAACCCCATAAAGATGAATGTTTTTCAGTTATTGGTCACCCCCTGTATATGATACTAGCATCTCTGAGTCTTACTGGTGTCTACTATAAAAAGCGAAGCAGTTATGGGGACATAGTGGATACTTCACAGGGGGCATGCGATCTCCAGGCCCAGAAGATCCTAGCAGAATTCTGCAGTAGTGGTGCTTGGAGGCCAAACTGTCCATGGCCAGGAGCGCCACTCCCAACGCGTTCAACGCTGGAACAGCAGAAATTATTGACTGGAATAAATAAAGCCGTTTCCCATTATCCAGTCGAGCATTCCATTTTCACTCTCAGTTAGCGCTTAAATAACGGAAAAGTAATCAACTAGTGGACAGTTTCGATGCACTGCTGCTCAACTGGTTCTTGGCCAGCAGCGACCGAGGATCCATTACGGTGGACACAAAGTGGAACTAAGAACATTCCTCTGGGGAACGCAGCAAATGCTGACAGTATAAATAAGCGAGTGAAGCGCAACAAAGCTGCTAGCAAAACCACACCAGGTTGCGTGACAGACTAGAGCGACATCGATTTTCCTGCCAAATCTCATCTGGAGATAACCCGACACACCTTGCAACCTTCCTCACCAGCTTCCAGCAGGGGATGCATGGCGCATAAATTTAAATAATCCTCCGCCTGAAAAGCGCATACTAATGTGCCTGGGATTTCAGGAGGAACAACTTGGATGCAAGAAACTCGACTTCTCATATTTGTCACGTGAACAGAGATAGCTGGCCACTTAACTCCTTTCGGTAATTACGCCAACCATTTAAAAACAGACGATGGGAGCTTAGCGAGGAAAACGTAGCCCTAATCCATACTAAGCTGGCTTTTTCATTCCCATTTCAGAAGGAAATTTCAAATTTGCATGCTACAACGCAGAAACATCGGTTTGAAGGGACATAGCGTGCAAATGGAAGACACTCTGTGTTTACCTCAGGTGGAGGATGTAAATGTAGGCATCGTTAGGTATGGACATATTTCATGTATTCAATTGATGGTTTGACCAGAAACGTGCAAGAAACTGACACCTATGGCTATTGAAGTACATGCTCATATAGCCATACAATGTTTAATTCAATTCAACTTAGTACCCTACTAGAAGCACGTGATGTACCATGTGGTAGGGGGTTGTAATCAATCAGCCCAATAATTTTCGGTAATTGCCACCTCAATGGGGTGGACACCAACATCATTGTAAAATTGAATTTCGTGCAGCTTAAGGTTATCCATGTGCCATGGTGTTGATAATAATTCCTTATATGGCCATGCAGGTCTTATAATTCCTTATATAATCATATCATCATGTCCACATATTTGCAGATATGGCCATTACCTGTCACCATATCGTCAAATAAATGATACCTACTAGGAATATTTATAATAGTACATAATTTAGTATTAAAAACCTTACTTAAACATGTATTTTGCGACCAAGCTGATCGCAAAAATGTTCAAAATCCTTTCACACCTTTTCTCATCAGGCACCGAAATGTTGCTTGGCATAATTGCACATTAACTAACTTACATCCAGTCTCTTAAACCCAAGCCTTTACGGTAAATGCCAAGGTTAACTACAGTGAGTTGCAAAAATAAAAATGGCGCCGTTACAGCAAGGTGTATCCACTATTCGCAAAATTGCGCCGCAATTTGCGCGGCTATTGGAGTGAAAAATGTCCCTGGTAAATTGCAACCCCTGGTAGAGCTCATTAGTGGCAGTTTTCAATTATCACAGGGTGAGAATTCTTAATCTGCTTGATGTGTCTGGCAATGCAAATGCAATAGGTCGTCCAATTTCAGATTGTCTGTTTGGGAGTTAATCAAGAAAAAGGGAGCCATTGGAAGGAGAGAGAAAAAAATTAATGTGGTAGCTAAAGCGTTTCCTTCTTTGCAAAAGAAACAATGTTTCCCTGAGGAAATCACCAACCATTTGCATAAAAGTGTCCAAATGTTGCAAGCTTGGCACTTGCAACGCAACAGCCAAATGCAGACAGACACAAATATGGCTGCAATTGCTTTCCGACTCGCCTGGTTTAATAAGCAGATTTAGAATGGAAAATTTCTATTCATATTAGCACATTAGCATAAGCAGGTTGGGCAATGAAACCGAATGATTAAATTTTTTCCACGGTTGGATTTTCCTCCAACTCATCGGAATCTCATGTCCATGCATGGTGCCAGCAGGAGAATAGAGGTCGTCCATAAATATCATGCAGGCACTCTAAATCCACGGCCATAAACGTCGAAATCTCATCCCTTATGAAATGGACGACCCTCGTGGGTTTCAGGAGAAATACGGTTCCATGGGAAAGTTTAAAAACTGGCGAGTCTGTCATGAAATGGGGTAAAATGTGTGAAATTTACGTCGGAGAATATCTTTTCATGTTTATATATTATTCATACCCAGAGTTATTTTCCATTTTCTTCCATTAAACCTGGAGTTTATGAAGACCCTTCCACTGAAGGTGTTTTAGCACATGAATATCCTGCAAAGTTGTAATAGACAAAAAATATTGGCCTGTCTATTTTTTCCACAAAAATAACAGAATCAATATTAAATAATTCACAGTTTTGTTTTGTTTCAATGTCTCTTAATGCGTTTCAATGAATCTACTTGGTTTTAATTAACTAGGAAATTCCTCAATAACTAAACTCCACCGTATTGGGCAAGCTCACGCGCAATATATCCATTTCATAAAACACTTTGGATAATTATGTTTGGATACACTTTGCTTTTCTGTCATGTCAGTGAAGTTAGGATTTTCGATTTATTTTTTCTTCACGATAAAAATCATGCATTGCATAATACTAAACTTGCCTACTTTACTATTTCAATGACCGCTGAAATGACCACTGTCTTGACCACTGAACACTACAAAAATGTTGCATAATACTAAACTTGCCTACTTTACTATTTCAATGACCGCTGAAATGACCACTGAAAACTACAAAAATGTATGTTTTACGAGGTTTATTCACAATTCGTTGGGTTTATTAGAAAAATGAAGCAATTCTATTTCATTTATTTCAGCTAATGAACCAGCAAAGTTGTCACATTCTTGTTTTGTTTCACTGATAAATCCCAAAATAGCATTCGACCAAGGTTTTGAAACCACCACAAATTCCAGTCATCAACTCTCAATTTAATTAAATCTAATCTGCGCTTTGCGGTGCTGTGGGTGTTGTTATGGGGACGAAAACAAAAGCTTGACTTTACGCTTAGCATACGAATTCAATTATATATTTTTTAAATGATTTCCTAATCGATTTTTCCCATTCTTCATTATTCGGCCGTCTGAATTCGCCAATATTTTTTCGAGCGTTTCTCTCTCGTGTGTGCGGTTAACATCGACTGGTGAAAAAATGTCTAATTTACTTTTTCTGGAATCTAGTCAACCCAAGTCTGCTCCGGCAATTAAGACAGTCCTCGCGAGTTAAAGGTAAACAATCGGGGCATCCATTATTCCGTTTGTGGGCAGGACGGAAAATCGATGACAAACTAAGTCGCAATTGGCCAGACTAGATTGCGGTGCAAGCAGAAAAAGCTGACGAGTTAAAAAGCAAACCATACTTGCACAGGAGCTGGCAGTGATTGCCCGCTTTCAGGGGCAGTCACGTGATCAGCCATGGCTGAATCTTCAATTTTGAAACGGCTTTTCGGGTGTTGGGAAAATGAAGAGCTGGCAAACAACAGTGCGTGACCAACGTCTTACGCTTTTAGCTAAGGTCTGCAGAATCCCAGCCAATAAAGGTGAAGATGAGACTGTTGGCTTTACCGGGTTAGTGGCCTTTGTACAACAAGCCTGGTCGTAAAACGCTGGCTCATTTGCTAGCAGCGCCACCAGTGTAACTAACAATAATAAAAATAATAGAAAAAAGGGGCAACGACCGAATGCGACAAGGCTGCGACATAACAGTTTGTTACTAAAAGCGACTTTCGCATAGTCCGTTTTAAGGCCCATTGAAAGTGATTTTTTGCAATTGAATTTACGTATTTTGGACAGATAAGATAATTTCAAATGAAACTAAATGTTGTAATTCGAAAATTATATTGATAGTAAGTTCCTGGACTATATAAAAATTAAAAGACATTTCGTTTTTCGAATTGTTCCAAATTGTAGATCTCTTATATTTCCATTCAGACGGCAGGTGCTGCCATCTATCGCTCATAAAGCGAAAAAAAGTCAAAAACAGAATTATCGTTTTTATTAATATCATATGCATTTCCCCAAGTTGTCAAATAGTACCACCAATAAAACGAAAGTCCCTCTTAATGTTTACTAAAAATATATTTTAACATGTTGATCAGGAAAGGAGAAATTGAGTGTCGCAATTTTCTGCAGGGTGTCCCCAAAGTCACAACGCACTTTCAAAGGGCCTTAAGCAAATCGTTCAGGATGACTTTCTTTGCGTAAAACATTATAAACAAGGGAAAATACAATTTCGGGCATTTCTGCATAAAGTTGTCCATTTCGTTTTTTGAAACTGTAGATAATTGCTTTAAAATCTCCCTAAACGGATAATTCAGACACGAGTTGTGTCACGCGGTTATAAGTTTTGAGTTCAAAAATATTCAATTCTTAATATCGATCAATGGAAAACACAATGTACGAGCTGGCAAAAATCTTAAAAACCAGACATGTATAACAGCCAATCTATCATCGCCCTGTCTTCAATGCCTTGAGGCAGGTGTACGTCTAAATGTGATTTTGCGTGCGGATGCTGGCAGGGTGGCACGTCGACGCGCATTGGCTCATTAGGTATCCGTGCTCGAAAACATTCTGGAGATATTAGGACTAGGTGGAATTCCTTAAAAAGTCGAGTGACCGGAAGTGTGGGGTTTACCATACCAGCTTTTACTGATAATGCCACCTCGTCTTACTATGGGCAGGCCTGCCAATTAAAAATGTTAAACATGCAAGATCTTCCTCAAAAAAAAATATACACGTTATACGTGTATATTGTATATACGTGTATTATGTATTATATACATGTATTTAATACATAATGTATATAATATATCTGCGATGTATATATATATATCAACGATAAGATTAGCAGACCCGTTCGTCCTAGGACGCGGTGGTATTACAAGATATAAAATTAGCAGCCCTCACTTCCGGTCAGAAATCGTCAAATGGCTTGGCGTCCAATTGAGAACAGACTGAAAGTGACCATCGATAGAACCTCAAGTTTATTCGAGTCAAAGTGAGTCGATTCGCAAACCACCATCTTGGACACCATGGAGGTCAACAGTGTTACAACTAACAAGGAGAGGTTCAAGGTGTCAAGGAAAGCCTAATTTGTCTGGTACACAAAATACACATGTATATCACAAACATGTGGGGATGTGCACTTTCATCGATTATAGTTTAATTTCAAAGTCATCATAATTGACAGCATGTTCTGCGACTTGCATCTTCCTTCACTGATATCTCACTCGCACAGACGTTCGCCCAGATCCCCTGGGTATCTCAAGCTCCAAACATTCTGATCAAAAAATCGCAAATTCTGCGACATCCTTTGACGTGCTTGAATATCAAATAGCACGCAGGTATTTGAGACGCTGAAACGCAAAACCCTCGCACATTAGATTTTTGAAATCTTAAAAACGTCCCAGATATCCAATTCCGGCAGACGCTTGGCTGATTTCCCTCGTCATCGTCAAAACATGCCCTTAAAAAGATGCAAACTGGTGAATTTTATCCCAGAAAAGGCTTTTCAGAAAGCGCTCAACGCCTCGAGACATTGGAAATCGAATCGTGTTCCACGGCTAACCGAACTTGCTATCAAATTCGACTCAGCCGATAGTCAGATGTCTAGTTGGCGACAATGTAATTCAAGAATAGCTTAGAACCCTGGATTTGCTTCAGCAGTATAAGATTAAAAACCAGATTCAAGTGATACAGCAACTTTTAGTCTTTTGGGCATAAAAGACTTTTATAACGGCAAGTGTTACTGTAAACCGTTTTAGGAAATGCAAGGATATCTTAAATTTATGGCCAGGGACATTTCTGACACTAAAATAATGTAAACAACGTCCTTGAAGAATGAAAATTAACCAGTCATTGAAGAGGCGAGTTTACATACAGTAGGATTCGCCTCACATTGCCACTTTTTGGTGACATACTTCAAAACACCCAGAATCCATTGCTTCATAAAAAGGATTCAGATCTTGGGGATGTGCACGGTCTACCTGAGTTTGCTGAAACCAGATACAACATCGTTTTTATACATTTGCAATGTCACCTGACCTGGGACCCTGGAGAGCTTCGCTGCATTGGATTTTAATTACCAGGAAGTCACGTGCTTTTTACATGGAATTTGCAGCGACTCGGTTGGAGGTGCCTTTGATCAAGCAACCCCCATGCAGATTCTTACGACAGGTTGCGACAGGTTTGCACGAATGACTCATTCAAATTAAGGCATCTTAAAGTCAGCATGTAAACATAGCAACTGTGACAGTCCACAGTCATGGTGTAGGGTATTGGGCGCATGGATTACCATCCCCCAACCCCCACATAACATGATAATCAATACTGACAGCACCTTACTAAGCAGAATTGAATTGGGGTAGGATGCACCATAATGCAACCAAACTGTAAATGGTGTTTTCCTCCAAAGTGCATTTATTTGGAGCGAAAGTCAATTTGGAAGCCGCGCGCATTCCTTCACGTCATTATTCACAAATATGCAAAAAAGTAGATATTGTTTCGCCGAAAAGCCCGTCGTTCTGGCTTTTTAACTCAATCACAAAGGGAAATTCCCCGAGCGCTTTTCCGCTAACCCAATTTGAAAGCCCGACTAGGTTTGGGCTGGCAATTGCTTAAAGACGCAGCCAATGAGAATGGCTGGCACCTGCAAAACGGAAGTCCTTCGTCCCCGTGCCCTTTGCGCCCCCTGGTTGCCTAGCAACGCAGCATCATTCCACATCCAGGTCTTCCGTTCGTTCCGAACGATTTGCGTTGAAGATGCGCAGCCAGAGGCACCAATTGCGTTCACTGGTCTCGAGCATCACGAAACGGACCTTTGAAGCGGAAGTGAAACCAACTTGTTTAATGGGCACCTGGTCGAGGAGAAATTTCGGAGTGACAAACCATGTTCGATGGCAGAACTGCGTGCATAAAACGATCCTTGTAGTCGTCACCAAATCCACATGTAAAAAACTGATTAAAAACGTTGGGCGGAATGGTATTGAACTGGTATAGCGATCAACTTCAGTTGCACTACAGAGTTGCACCACAGACACAGACACCATCAGAACCATCAAATTTCACAAATTCCCAAAATGCGCCAAGAACATTTATTTAGAAATAATATCACCATAAAGATAAATTGCTGTCGTTTTCCGCCCTCAGATGTGCATAGTTATCTGGTAATTTGATGTTGAAAAACCACAAAAAAAGCGGAATTTTGAAATGGTAGTCGGACATGTTGATGACGTCACGGTTTTGCATCACACGGTAAATGTAACGTGACATGTAAATAAAAGTGGAAACAAGTCGATTATCGTGGCACGTGCAAAGGTCACGTGCCTAGCTACATGTATGTTATCGCAATCGATGCAAAATCGAGACGTCATATACACTATAAAATGGCTGGGGGTCGTTTTGAGGTGCATTTTCGGTTTTCTAACTATCAATTTGGGCGTGAAACCGTTCTTTGAAGGAAACGTTACACATACATGCATGTATAAGTACCAAACTTCATTTTAAACCCATAAAAAAATGTGAGATTTCCCTATTGAGAAATTACATTTTTAGGTCAGTTTAGGGTACCTTTTCGATAATGCTGGAGAGAATGTTCTTCACCAGAGGAAATTGACTGCAATCAAAGCAGTTGCAAACCAGTCATAAATAACTATCGCCAATTTACAATCAGCTTCGCAATCACTTTGTAATTCTGGTACAACAAACATACATGCAATTCCTCAATGCTGGTGGTCCCATCTTCCAAAACCACTTACATGTATAGACGATCTCAAGTCGTGCTTTGTTGTGCAACTTCTTCATATATGTATAACGTCATAAATAACGGCAAAACTCCAGCATAGTTTAAATCTTACATAAGATCTTGTACACACTTGTACATGTACAATACGTTTCGCAATCTACACTTTAGTGTGGGCCCAGCTTGACGTTTCAAAATTCCGTCGACAAATCTGGTGAAAAACCATGCTGAATTCTAAACTAAAACTTTCATTTTTGTCATTGCCTATGTAAATGTCTGATTCTCATTCCTTTCCTAACCCTACTTCACGCCATCGAACTCACCATGTCCTGGCTGATTGTCATTTCCTACTGGACTGTTCGTCCCTCACCGCAATACTGACTGCCAGTTGCTTTTGCAGCTTCGAATATTTGCATAAACTGAACAAGATCTAAAGGTCAAGGGTGCATTCCTAGGGGTTAATTCCGTGCAGCTATGCACCTGGCTTGGACTTTGTAACACCATACAGCTGTACTAAAATTGCTCAAAATGCTTTTGGGCAATTTAAATTGAAGTCGATATTGGACTTGGGTCGAGTTAAAATAATCTAAACAAACATTCGACAACCGGCTGGGAACGGTGGCTCGTTCCTGTAATCCCGCATCTGGGAGGCCAGGGTCCCGAATGGTGTGAGGGTGAGGCTTGCCGGGTTGTCCACCCACGCTAACCGGGTGTCCACACCGAGCTCCGCACCGATATGGGGGATCCGGAGGAGTCTGGGTTCTCCAGGTTGATAATGAGGGGTGAACCGGGCCAGGACGGTGACGTAGCAGCCAAAAGCTCCCCGTGTTGAGCGGTGGTGGGATCGCAACTGGGAGTGGGGGCGACTCGACGACTCATCCAAGACCACCAGACGTGACCCTACCTTTTTTTTCGATTATACAATTTAAATTTGCAGGCTTTAACAATCAACTACTACTTGATATTATGTCACGCGAGAGAATCAGTGTAATAATTATATGCATTAATTCGATAAAAAAAACTTCCAACTGCCTGTTGTATCATCATGCTTTTAGCATTTTGAGCATTCTGACGAGCAGTTGGGTAGATTTACTAGAATTTATTGGGGAACGTAATGTTATGTCATCAAAAATCGTCGTATTTCAGCCTAATTCGTGTTAGCATGACTGTCAACATACACAATGTGCCAGCTAGTGCTCGTCACACATAATTTTCAACCTCTCTCCCAGGTAATGCCATCAGCAAATCATTTTCGATCAGAAATGGTCCATTTTAGCCTTTAGGTCCATCGAAAGTGCGTTGTGACTTTAGGGACATCCTGCACAAAATTGCGAACCACAATTTCTCCTTTCCTGATCAACATATTAGAATATTGTTTTCTGTAGACCTTAAAAGGGACTCGCGATTTATTGGATGTGCTCTTGACAACTTGTGCAAATGCATATGATATTAATAAAAACGATAATTCTATGTTTGACTTTTTATTTTGCTTTATGAGCGATAGATATAAGATATCTAGAATTTGGAACAATTCTGAAAACGACATGTATTTTAATTTTATATAGCGCAGGAACTTACTATCAATATAAGCTTTGAATTAAAACATTTAGTTTCACTTGAAATTATCATATCTGTCCAAAATTATCAAAATTCAATTGCAAAAAATCACTTTCAGTGGGCCTTAAAAAAAATTTTTTATTTCAAATCTGTAAGCCAAAAGGTGGAGTTTAACTCACAACTTTATTTTAAAAAGTGACGAGTTAGCATAATGTTGATCAGGCATTCGTCACCGGTTTGGCCAACCGATCAAACTGATCAAAACCGTGAATGTTTGACATTCTTAAATTTAACGAGTGCTCACTTAACCCTCACAATTTAACTCTATTTGCTTGACTATACATAGAAATGAATCCTCTCTAAGCTAGCAGTAAAAATTTATACATTTTAATTATATTTTTATGAACCCAAAAATGTAATTGCTTTATTTAGCTGCCCAATCGCCAGGCAATCACTGCCAGCTTCCGAGCCATTAGGAGAAGCCCACTGCCATTGCTGGACCATTGCATTATGGGGGATGCTGGTGTTTCATCAGTTTCAAACAGACTCGGAGAAGCAACTCATCAGGCCACACGCTGTCCACCACTTGCTAATTTCGCCGGATGTCATTCGCCGATATCTGACCGCAATCACACCGGATATTGGCGGGCATGCATTTAATGTGCTGTCCAGTTTTAAATCTGGAATTCACTCCAGGCGTCAATCAAGACCTTGAGGGAGTTCATCAGAAGCGCCATAGGGGTAGCAATTGCGGTGCTTTGCACCATGCACTGCTTTTGGAAATAAGCTAGATAGGAAAAACATGAGGGAGTTGGTGCATGGGAGGGGTGCATTTACACAGGTTCCTCAAACGTGGTCCACGTCAAAGTCACGCATTTCAGACAATTCTGCAAGACGTGTTATCATTAGGGTACAGCAGACGCACGACGCTGCTGCCTTCATCCATATGCATAAGAGGGTTTGGTTCCAGATCAATAAATAAGCGAACTCGATTTGTTGAGCCTCTTTGGAGACTCCATTCTGGTGCAGATAGGGAGATACACCGTGTAACCCAAACTGACTGCCGGCGCTGATAACGTTGCGCAACGACTTCCATGTGCCCAAATAGGCCATAACACTCACTGTTTCGTTCCAACAAGGGTAATGGGCACCAGGAGCGCTGCGAAGCGAAAATTAACATTTCGATTCGAGCCAGGTGTCGTTACAGGAGCGTTGCTCCAGAGCTATTTTAAGCATCCGCAGCCAATGCGTTTTTGAGCTGTTTTGGACCAATTGAAACCATGGGTGCGAAGTGCTATGAGGCGAACTACTGCAAATGTTCTTTGCTGAAATAGTTTTGCACACCAAACAGCGTGTCCACGAATTGAGAAAAATCAGCTTCCGAGATAAACATCTCATCGACATCTTTATTCAACCACCAATCATTCATTGGAATCCATGTGGCGGATGTATGTTGGTTAGATAATCACCAAAATGTTGCAACACACCCTGTAAAAAATGCTAATTAGCCGCACCATAAGCACGATGCAGGTTCAGGGTTCATACTCAAATTTACAAAATCATTTCTCTGACTTCCCCTGACATTCCCTGACAACCCAAGTAAATTTCCCTGACTTATAAATCGTGTCGAAAAATTTTTTAAACCTGCTCACGAGAAAAATATAATGTTTATTAATATCAACTGTTGGAAATGAAATGGTCAGCAGAAATCTCAAAATAATTAATAAACATGCAAAAAAATTATTTTTTGGGTATTTTTTGGGATGGAATTTATTTTTCAATTTTATTTTGTTGAAAAAACTTATTTTCC